>NW_019167860.1:3129046-3325413 GCF_002303985.1 Durio zibethinus | reverse complement strand
GCCTTAATGATCCATCATTCGTCCCGTTTCTCATGATGTCACCTCATTGAATCTATAATTTTGAAAAACATGTAAAGTCATTGAAGTCTTGGTATTAATGGAAAATAGGGTAAAACCTTAACAGGCTTCTTTTTTACATATACCTTATCACCATTATCATTCAACCTTTCATTGAGATTTTTATCGATCCAACGAGAAATACCACATAAATGACAAGATTCTTAATTTTTTCTATCCCTTTAATACAACATGCAATCATTGGGATAATTATGAATTTTTTTCATATCCAAGACCTAAATCCTTGATCATCTTCTTTTATTCCTTACAAGATTCAAAAAATTTTACAAAAAAAAATATTTTTTTCATAAACTGTAATAATAAAGTCAGAGAGTTTTTCATCCATCCACATAAGTATTTCAAGTGAAAAAGATGAACACAAAAAGATAATCTTGAATGCTTCGATCCCTTAAAAAGTTCTTCATTCATCTCCTCAAGCAACCTATAAAACTTTGATGCTTCTCCTCTAAGTTATTGATCACGTACACCTGTCCCAGGTTCACCAAATTCATGCATTTCAACATTAGACTAATTAAATCCTTTATTTTGGAGAGAAAAATTATGAAAATTTTAGTTATGAATGTTAAAAGTATCTCGCAATATGCTTTCAATGTCATCTGTTATAAAGGGATCATATTAGTGATGGGGAGCCTTTGATGTTGAAAAAACTATAGTGAAATATCTTGACGGTATAGACTCTCCATGAAAATACCAATTAACATATCTCGATAGAAATCCAATACTAATTAAATGCTCATAAATAACTTTACGCATTTGCCACTCGATGTTAGTACATTTCACACATGGGCATAATATCATATTATCTTCACTTGTATTCTCAAATGCAAAATTAAAAAAAAATTTTACTCTATCTTTGTACTTTTGACTTAATCTTGACTTTTGCATCCAATTCTTATCCATTTATTAGTTGCTACATTATCAGACCAATGTATATAAAAAATTAATATGAAAACGAACATGTACAATTGCATAGTTTACTTTGTTTTAAACAAAAGATAATAACAAGACCAGTACTTACACAAAACGAGAACTCCTTATTATGAAGTAATTTATTAGCTATCAGATATTATGATTGTTAAAACTCTACTACTAACGTAAACAGTACCTAAAAGTATTTGTACTTGGGGTTGACATAAGGTGAAATAAGATGAGTTTTGTAGAAATTTTTTTTCATCAAAAAGAAATCGTGAATTAAAAAAGCTGAAGAAATAGTTGAATGAAGTAAAAGCTAAAGTCAATAAGTTATGAATAGTCAAAATAGGTTTCTAAAAGATAATGCTCGAATACTAAAAGCGAAAGGAAAGGGAAAGTAAATTGTACTTGGTCTGGAAAGAGAAATAGTATAATAATGAAGATAAAGCTTGAAGTTGGTGATTGGATGTGCTAAGTTTGAGAAGATTTTTATTGGATAGGATTATGGAATGCATTTACTAACAAAAAATGCCAACAATAATTTTTTCATAAATATTTTTTGAATATATTATAGGCATCTTGAATATATCGTCACACAAATTCTAACACTGTTATTGAAGGCATATATCTAAGAAAGACACCTTTAATAATTTTTATCACAGTTTATAGTTAATTACTGAAGGCGATTGCAGAAAATAACGCCTTCAATAATTTTCTTAAAAAAAAATTTTCAGATTATTAAAGGTGTCTTTTATTATGAGACACCTACAATATACCACAATGGTAATGAAAAGCGTTTATTAGAAAATGCATCTTCAATATACCTTTAAACTTAATAATCCATCACTGAAGCCATTTGTTAATAACAGACGCCTTCAAAATTTTTTCACTAAATATTTTAAGAATTATTAAAGGCATATTCTACTGTAAAATACCTTCTATATACCGCCACATAAATTGTAACACTATTGTTGAAAACGTATATTTAAGATAGATACCTTTAACAATTTCTATCACAGTTTCTATATAATTACTAAAGGTGATTGTAGATAACAACGCCTTCAATAATTTTTTTTTAAAAATTTTTTTGATTATTAAAGGTGTCTTTAATTATAAAATACATTCAATAGTTTGTTATAAACTTTGAAAATCCATAATTAGTGAAAGCGATTTTTTTGTGAAAACACCTTTTATAATTTTTTAGAATTAAAAAAGGTATTTTTTTATAAAATATGCCTTTAATAAGTTGGTTGGACAATTTTAAAGGCTTCTAATTAAAGGCGTCTTTTTTTGTAAAAAACACCTTCAATAATTTCCAATAAAATTTTTTCACTAAAAATTTTAGAAATTATTAAAGGCATCTTCTACTGTAAAATATCTTTTATATACCGTCACTCAAATTTTAATACTATTATTGAAGGCATATATCTAAGAAAGATGTATTTAATAATTCCTATCACAGTTTATAGATAATTACTGAAAGCGATTGCAAAAAACAATGCCTTCAATAATTTTTCTAAAAATATTTTTTTGAATTATTAAATACGTATTTTATTATGACACGCCTTCAATATACCACGGTGGTAATAGAAGGTGTTTATTAGAAAAAGGCATCTTCAATATTTCTTTAAACTTAGTAATCCATTACTAAAGACGTTTGTTAATAACAGACGCCTTCAAAAATTTTTCACTTAATATTTTGAAAATCACTAAAGGCGTATTCTATTGTAAAATACCTTCTATATACCGCCACACAAATTTTAACACTGTTATTAAAGATGTATATCTAAGAAAAACGCTTTTAATAATTTTTATCATAGTTTGTAGATAATTACCGAAAGTAATTGCAAAAAACAATGCCTTCAATAATTTCCCTCAAAAAAAATTTTCAGATTGTTAAAGGCATCTTTTATTATAAACAGCCTTCAATAATTTGTTATAAACTTTGAAAATTCATAATTGTTGAAGGCAGTTTGTTATTGGAAATGCCTTTTATAATTTTTAAGAATTAGAAAAGGCCTTTTTTTTTTTATAAGAAACGCCTTTAATAAGTTGGTTGGATAATTTTAAATGCTTATAATTAAAGGTGTCTTTTTTGTAAAAAAATACCTTCAATAATCTCCAATAAAATTTTTAGGTGATTATTGAAGGCGTTGTTCCATAGAAATGCCTTTAATAATTAATTTTATATTCATTTCCCTACCTTAAACATAGAAATTTACAGAGCGTTGGTAGACAAAACGATTAAAAGCTGCGTTATTCAATCAAACAAACCAAACCCTTACACACATTTCTAGCAGACAATTGCTTTCTTTCTCCCATTCCTCGCTATCAACCTTCAACAAATCACAACTGCGAATGTTTGGTTTAACCGTTAAGTCTTTTTTTTTTAGTTTACTGTATTATTTACGCCTTCAATAGAGAATTTTTATTTTTTTCAATTCCTTAATATTGACATACGCGTTTATATATTTTCATTAACATCACTATTAGCATAGTCGTCTAAGATTCTATTCATATTACAAGTATGTTATTTCTATGTAGTATGCATTAAGTATAGTAGTTTACTAAACCTTATTGACTGATATTGTATTGCCAAATGGTATTGTATAATATTAAGGGTCTGAATAATATTTCATGCTGAATGGTTTCCTGAACTTTATTGTCTAATATTATTTTGCTGAATGAGTTTGAATGGGGGCTGAATGATGTTTTTGAGTGGTTTGTTGAAGGGTGTGTATGAGCACATTGTTGAATGGTGTGCTAAATGTTGTTTCTGTACATAGTATGATATTGGTTGTATTAAATTAAGTACAATGGTCAATTTAGAGAGTCATATTATGTAATTCGTATAATTATGATCAATATTACAGGTAATATGGACTCCGAACAACATTGTTCTCCTTCTAATAAACATGTAAAAAAAAGAAGTGTAGGCCAAAAAAGAAAATGAAGGGGCCCAAATAAACAAATCAAAGTGACTGACACAAAAATTCATGTTGACTTCAATCGAAGTGGGTAGCTTGTGTCGAAAAAAGCTACCAAGATGGCTACTCATATTAGAGCCATCATCCGTCGAAGGATTTCAATTACATACATCGATTGATGATGAGTTTCTGATGATCTAAAGGATGAGATATGGCAGTCCGTTGTGGTATATTTATTCAACTATTTCGTAAAATTTGTTATATGATCATTTAATTGAAATTCAATGTGTTGATACTATTTGTGTTAACTTATTTAAGAACAGTTTGATGTCCCAATTGAGTGTAAAAAGATTGTGTTACAATCTGCTGGGAAAGCTTTTAAAGACTTTAAAAGTAAATTGACAACTCAATATATTTTACTGCTAGCTGGTGAAGGTGATGTTTTGGTTATTTCACCTACGACATATGCAGATGTCATAAGTGTTGAAGATTGGATAAATTTTATGCAACATCGACTTTCAGAAGATTTCTCGGTGTGTAAACCCATTACCAAATTAGTCCAAGTTTATAAGTCTTTATGCAATATAGCCTTTGATCTTTATATGTGATTGACGTAATTTCTTGATTTTGTAGAAAATCAAATAACAACATTGGGACATTTGGGCCAAACAATAACATTGCCATCGGACAGCAAGAAAAAGATATGCAACTGTGAAGTATGAGTTTGTATGTATTCGCACACTTATTTTATACTCATTAATGAATATTTATGAACATTTATTTCATACATTTTGATTCTTTTATTAGGTGATTTAATAGAAATCGATGAGCTCAAACACAAAAGTTTTCGAATGAGATGTCTGGAAACAAGGACATCTATGAAAAGATGGATCCTTCATAAATGAAGCAACCGAGAAAATAGCAAAAAAGATTGTATGTATAACTATTTTTTTTATATAATGTATGATTGGCATTGTGGTTGTATGCATGAGTGTATACTAGCTTGTGTAGATTTGTTCTAATAACTCAACTTATTATTGTCTTTCAGGATGATTATATTACCAAAGTAAAATCTGATGAACTGGTAACCCAATATGGCGAAGATCCTTTGTCTTTAGGATTAGGTGCTAAAGAAAGGTCTGGTCGAATTTGTGGGGTTGGTAAATTTGTCTTCCATCAACATATTTTGGTAAACAACCAAAAACCTCTCGAACGAGAAATGCACAATATGAAGCAATAATTGAGCAACAACAGCAACAAATTAATAACCAGGAGCAACGCCTCAATGACCAACAGCAAAGGCTCGCTGCTTTGGAGTCTATGTTGGCAGTAATGCAGCAAGTTATGCTAGTACCCCAGCCTGATAGCATCGTCCCCGTACGATAAGCTTCCATTACAAGTAAGGAAGCCATCCCATCATCCACTACCACCCAAGAAGTCTGATATTTTTTATAATTTGAATATTAGTTTGTTTATTATATTGAATGATTTGGTTTTAATATTTATATTTCATTAAATATTGTAGGAGGATGTTCTGACTCAAAGTCTGACCCTTGTCCAGGCCTTTATGGATGAGTTAATAAAATATTTGTTGAAGAATAGTACCGATGAAAATTTCATATCCATTGAGTTTGAAGAAGACTTATTTGATAAATAATCATTTTCTTTCATTGGTATGGATGAGGTGAAAGAATTTTATGAAATAGATGAATTATCAACTACTGAAATCGTTACTTATATGAGGTTAGCTTATAAATACAAATATGCACATTCAATATGTAGTAAGTTAGTATTAGGGTGCAATACTAACTAGCAGTGTTGATTGTTATCATGTAACTTCCTGTATAGAGAGTTGAAGGGGAGATAATTGATGAACAGATTTAGATTCATTGACCCCAACTTCATTAGTGAGCAGAGGGGCACAATCATATATCGTGCTAATCATGTGATCCTATGCATGAAAAGACCGGTTGATTATTATTTGCTCTCGTATAATGCAGTAAGCTATATTCCAACCTTAATTACTCTAACCTTCTCCATTATATAATCTAATATGTATTCTGAGTATATTATTGTTATTATTTTACAATCGTCATTAGGTGCTTATTATGATTGACACCAAATCCTTAACGTCATACTTTCTTAATTCAGTTAATCCAATGACAATGCCTAACCCCGATATTTAAAATTTTATAAAGAGGTATTACAGTACTTTATTATATTATATATGTTATGTTTCTTCATAAAAAATTTTATTTATGTTCCCACTAATTTTTTTTTTCAATTTAGGGTAATATTTGCATTCAATAAGAAGATAAAGAAACCAAAATGGGTGTCATTACCGATAAATGTCAAATTTATTCTTTTAATGCTGAGTTTATGTAGATAAATATTTTTTAAACCGACTTAATTTAATTTTTAGATACATCGTCAACCCGATAATACTGAATGTGGATATTATATCCTTCGTTTTATGTAAGAGATTAGTGTTACATGATTTTATAACCACACCATTCAAGGTTAGTATAAATTTCATAAACTCGTCATATATTCAAAAAAAATAAAACGGTACATTATGTTCTCATTTCTTAACATTTACTTATGATATTTTTTTTTAGTGGGAGGGTAAAGAAAGCTTCACAGAAGAAGAGCTGGATGAAGTCCGTAAAGAATGGTGTGATTTTGTATTGTGATTTATCAATGTTGATAAACCTTCAAGTTAGTCATTGTTGGTTAAATGTAAATATATATGGAACAAATTGTTATAATGTTTTTAACATGCCATGTTGAATGGAAACTTTAAGTTTGTACATTGAGGGTATTGGTTTAATATTATTGTTATACTTAATATAAATATACTATGTATACTTATTAAATTACTGAGTACGATTATTTCAAAAAAGTATATTAATATGGCAATGTTATCAGTTTTAATTTCAAATGTATGGTCAATTTTTTGAAATACAATAATGTTCATTATGCAAATTCCAAAATGTAATTCATTGTATCAGATATATAAACCAAATGTTTTATGGGCATAAATATGCAACTGACAGCAAACATTTTTCTGGGCATAAACCTACAACTGACTTCACATATAAAGTATCAATTATGTTTTTTTATGCAATTAATGAAGGCATTTTTAGCAAGAAAACACCTTCAATTACCCCTAATAGAAAACATTGAAGGCATTTTTTTATCAAAATCGCCTTTAATAATCTCTCCAAGAAATTATTGTTTGGAATATTAAAGGCATTTTGGGCAAAAAATGTCTTCAATAATATCAATTAAAAATCAATCGAATGGATTATAAAAGGCGTTTTCCTACGGGTAACACCTTCAATAATCCCAACAAAATGTTTATGAAGGCGTTTTTGGATATAAACGCCTTCAATAATTCGACCATTAAAATTTATCCTTGGGAATATTAAAGGTGTTTCGAGCCAAAAACGCCTTCAACCATCCCATCCAAGTTTTGTCTATGAAATATTAAAGGTGTTTTTTACAAAATCGCCTTTAAAAATCCAAAAAAAAAAATTTACTGATTGGATTATAAAATGCGAGTTCGACCAAAAACACCTTAAAGAATCGACTCAATATTTTTCCTATCAATTATTAAAGGCATCTCTCTACAAAAAACGCCTTCAATATTCTATGAAAAATTTTTTAAAGCAATTGATGAAGGCATTTTTGCCAAGAAAATGCCTAGAATAATCAATAGGAAATAATTTGTGCCTAAACCCAAAAAAAATGTTGAAAGACAAATCAAACCAACAATCTTATGGTAAACATCTGTACAATCCAAACAATTCGATAAGCTTAATATTGAAAGAATTTTTGCAGAAAGTAATTTAATAAGCCTGGAGAAATTGTTAGTCTAAATATTAAAAGCGTTTCTTACAGACAACACCTTCATTAATCTCATATAATTTTTTATAACGTGATTAGTGAAGACGTTGTCTGTCAAAAAATACCTTAACTATTCACCGAAACTTTTAATAAAAATTATTCAAGACGTTTTAGTCGAAAAATACCTCTAATATCAAATCTTGAGTGGTATTTATAAGTAATAACGTCGCTATTTGAATATTTAGTGGCGTTTGGATAATAAACGCTTGAAGTTTTAACAAAACACGAAAATTAATGACGTTTATAAGTGAAATATCGCAACAAAACTTTCGTTAATACGCCATTTTGCTGTGGTGTAAGCCTTTTTTGGACGTTAATCTTAAGTGACCCTTAACTTTGACAGTCAAAGGCAAATTAATCTAACTTGTCGTGTACCATATTGAATGATAAAGATAAATAATCATGTAATTTGTTAATAAAATATTAAAATTTTAATTTTAGAGATCAAAAATTAAATTTGACAAAGATAAAGTCAATATTAAATTTATATAACAAAGGTAAGGCGTGGGGCAGGCAATATATGTATTGAAATGGTCGGCAAGACATGCGGACCATCTAATAGCCGTTAAGATGGGTTTCAACCTTAACGGCTTTTTTAAAATGGAAGGTTTTGATCGAAGTTTGCGGGAAAAGAAGAAAAGAAGGAAACATGTCCCACAATGGTAATGATTCATCATCCATGATTAATGATGTTCCGCCTGATAAAACTCAAATGCCAACAAATAGCAGATTTTAACGTTAACTCACCCTTGACATGTCCAAGGTTTAATCGTACGTTTTAAATCCAAAGCAGTTTCCAAACAACAATTAATGCCTTTCTCTCTCTTCTTTATCAGGATTGACTGGCCAAAACCATTTGTCATTTTTTTTTTTTCATTTTCAGACCAGACGCGGCTGGTCTTGGCTTTCCTTTGTTAAAATGCAAAGGAAAGCAAAAGCCAAGCCGTATCTGTAATAATTCTTACCAAATCCAACAGATTTCAGGTTTCCTAGGTTTCATTGTGAGAGAAAAACAGAATTATCTTGCCATTAACCATATTCTCTTATTTCTTGTTTCCAAATTATCTTTGATTTTTCAGAATTGAAACCTGGGTTTTGTTTTGAGTTTCCATTCCTCTTCGTTTTGGAGGGCCTAGCAGTGATTGCTATTTTGGGTTTCTTGAAGATTAGGAACTGATCGTTTTATCGTCAATCAGGGCCCGGGGACCTGCTCCGAGGATCAAACTTGTTTCTTTATGCAAACTACCAGGTACCTTTGTTTCTTCTAGAGTTTAGATAGTTATTGGAATTTAGTTTCTCTTCTGGTTTTTGAATCTTGTCAGTAAAATGTAATATATCTACGTTTATTTTCCTGAAATATGATGCTTTTATGGTAACATTTTCTACGGATAATATAATAGCGAAAGCCTATGTTGGGTTTTATGGTTATTGAAATTAATGTGTTTGTGCAATGCACCAGTTCCCTAATTTCTGTGTTCTTATATAATTCTATTACCATAACTTGATTCTCTTTTTCAATTTTTTGTTTTGGATGCTTTTCACATCAATATGTAATGGATCAATGTTTGATAATTATCTGGGTGTTTGATATTAAGAGAAATTTGATCTGTTTGTCTTTCAGAAGTCAAAACCAAGTCTGCTTGACATTGTATCAAGTTGAATTAATGTGCCATGGCTGGTAGTGGTGCAAGTTTGGCTATCCAGGAAACGGATATTACAGTTCTAAAAGAAACACTTCTCTCTCAACAGCAACTTCTGCAGAAGCTTTATGCCGAGCTAGATGTGGAAAGAGAAGCCTCTGCTACTGCCACTAATGAAGCTTTGTCCATGATACTGCGTTTGCAAGGTGAAAAGGCTGCAGTGAAGATGGAAGCAAGTCAATACAAGAGATTGGCAGAAGAAAAGATTGGCCATGCAGAGGAGTCCCTTGCAATTTTTGAAGATCTTATGTATCAGAAAGAAATGGAAATTTCTTCTCTTGAGTTCCAAATTCAGGCTTATAAGTACAAACTTCTAAGCTTGGGCTGTGATGATTTGGATGATTTTGAGAAACAGTTTCCAGAGAATCCATTTGCAGAAAGAAATGATACATGCCTTGGAGAAAAGGCCATTAAAGCCACTGTGAGAAGACTCAGCTCTCTGCCTGCAACTTTACCAACAGATTTCTATCAAAAGAAGAATACTAATGATGCAGAAAACTGTCCAACTCCAATGCAAGATTTGTTTTCAAGCGTAGATGCTGGAAATTTTGACCCGGTAGTTCGTGATCAAAGCTTGGGTTCAAGGAGAAGTTCAGTTCACTCATCAGCTGGGGACTTCAATTCTTACTCGGAGCAGATCAGAATGCTAGATGAAAAGGTGAAAGAGATTTCAGATTTTAAAGAAGTTGGTCCAAAGAAAATTTCAAATGTAAAGGTTGAATCAGTGTCCCGAAATACCAGCTCACTCACTGATCCATCAAGAGCAAATCTTCCCCCTAAATGTCACAAAATAAAATCTCATGAAGATTCATTAGAAAGACCAATTCCAAGTTCTGCTTTTTCCTCTAGTCCTGTTCATGATATATTTGAAGTCTCAGACATATTTGAAGTCCCAGAAACCAGTGAAAAGAACAAAACTTGTTTTAATGGGGAAAAAAGTAAGGGCAAGTCAATTTTGGAAAGAGATGATAGGCTTAAAAAGCCAGACTTGATCGTGGGAGAAACTTTTGAACCACCTGCAGAAGTTGACAGGATAAAGATGAATAACTTTCCGAGTGCAAAGCCTGAGAAAAAATCATGTAAAGTGAGAGATGAGTCGAATGCTGACTGCAAATTGCCTGCTGAATATGAAACTGAAAGGGTAAAAATGAATAACTTGCTGAATGCAAACCATGAGAAAAGATTATGCAAACTGAGAGATCAGACAAATGCTGACTGCAAATCGGCCTTTCTTCACCGACACACTAGTGTTACTGACTGTAAATCTGAGTTGCAACAGCTTAATCAGAGAGTTGAGCAGCTTGAGAGTGGGAGAAACAATAGAAGGCATGAAATTAGTGAAGGAAGGGAAGAGGCATTGAATTTGTTAAAGGATCTACGAGAACAGCTTAATTCAATACAATCTGAGATGAGAAGTTGGAGACCCAAGAAATCCTCGCCTTCGGATGAGGTGACTCTACTTCCTCTCACAGAGGTATGACTTTCCACTTGTTATCTATTTCTTGTGATTGCCCTTTCTCTAGACTACTTAGGAATTTGTATATTCATATAGGATAAAATAATGATAATTTATATATTTATATAATATTTTTATGTTAAAATTATATATCACAATTGTATTTACACATAAAATACAAAATCCTTTTTAGTTTTTGTTAAATATTTTTATTAAAATTTTAAATAATATTATTTTTATATTTTTTATTATATTATTTTTATATTATATCATCGTATTAAATGAATCAGATTACCATTTTCTTTTTATAACTCTCTTGCATCCACATGCATTATATTGCTTTGATCTGCTTTCAAATATTAATGGTCACAGGTATGGCAAAGGCCTGCTTAGTCTTTTCAGCATTCTGGATTTCATTATATTTGTATTCATTTTCTTCAAAGCTTGATAACGTGACTGATATATGTGCACAGGCAATGCTGTACTTCTGGATGTAATTAAACAATTAATGTGGAATCTACTCAAAAAAGCACCAGTGACATCAAGACATGATGGGCAAAAAAATTAACTGCTCTCTGCACATCTACTGTAGAATGTTCTCTTTTTGATTGAGATTGTTTTGCTCATATAAAGTGAACATGATGCAAAAAAATTGCAGAACATGCACCCACCATGAAAAGAAAAATGAGCATGTCCGGTTTGTTTGAGCTCTTTCGTGTATGTATTTTCCTCCTGAAATCGAGTTGGTTTTGTTAAACTGAGTAGTTTATTCATATATGCACATTTCTCTTCCAGTACTTTAAAGGACTTTTTTTGTCAAGCAGCGACCGGTTTTTTTACTTTATTCAATACATTTTTTTTAGCCGGTTGAAGCAAACTTATCTAACTTATTTATATTAGATCTAGTAAATTTATGATAAATTATCTTTTTATAACCCTTAATCGGATTTGAATTTAAACAATAAAGAGAGAAGAACACTATTTTTGCCACCTTTCACTGACTTTAATTGAGAAGTCATATCTATCATTTGTATGATATACGCTAGCACTCCTTTGGTGTCAGTTAACTTCATTGATGACAATTTTGCCATCAGGGCGCCGGCCAATATCGTATCTAAAGACTCAAATTGCTCATCAATAACCTTCATTAATTCCTTAACATTTTTGCACTCAAGTATAGACCTACAAATATTAATCGTGATGTGAGATTTGTTGAACATCATATTCAAGTGATTAGATTGCTTCCAACCTTTTGTACAAATCTCAACTGAGATACTAGCATCCATAAATGTTGATGACTTATCTTTATGAAAAGCAAAGAAGAATTTCTCCTTTTAGATTTTTTAATTGTCACCACTCAAATAGGAAAATCCCTTCCCTACTCCCATCAAGAAGTAGAACTAACTAATCCTTAGGTAAAAGATTGAGAAACTCAACAACGCCATTATTCTTGAACAACTTGGAGCAGGCTTTCCTTTTGCACTATTACGGATTTGAAAACAATGAAAAAAAAAATTGGATTTAGTTGTCAACTACTCTTATCAAAAATAGGATTGATGATAGATTTGAGTCATGTACACATGGTTTCATAAAACCATACAATTCTCTTGATATAAATTAAGCAAGTTTTTCATGAAGAAAGTTTGCCTTAGTATGTTCTATTCGATATACTATTAATAGAAAAATTAGAACCAAGTCATGATATGGATCAGCCCCTTATTCTTGCGCCAAAGATCTTACCATTTTCAAAGAAATTGGAGTTACATCTATTTTCTAATTTCATTTAAGAGTTCTTACATATTTCCTCGATCCTTTAAAGACCTTGAAATTAAATTTAAGTTAGAATTTTATATTTATAATTGTTTTTGAAGTCGAAAATGTTCCATTTATTCCTAACTAGCATCTTTCAAAAGCATTTTCGCTTCTTCAGTGAATGTCTTGGTGGAAGACATGATTTCCTAAAACTAAGGTTTATTGGATTTTAAATATGTAACTCAAAGACAAAAATCCTTACTTGTCCAATTTCTAAAGAATTAAGATAACCATTTGTTTCGGTATAAAAAGTACTTATCCGTTTTGCCATGATAAGAAAGGTTGATTGGGATTGTTTAAGCAACTCATGTAATACTTCTTGCCAATTGATTATGAGTAGTTTTATTGAGATTAGAAGCAAATTACACAAAAGTTTCTAATTTGGCGAATTGGGCCAATTCCAATTTTAATTTGCCAACAACTTGTTTCATAACTTTAATTTGAGCCACGGATCCTACTTTGGAGACGAAAATCCCTACATTAATAACAGGTCTGACTCCAACATTGAATAGATCAATGGATAATAATATTTGTCCATCTGTAATGACAATCACATCAGTAGGAATATATGGCTAAATGTCTCCCAACTGCGTCTCAACTATTGGTAAAGCAATCACACTTCCTTCATTAAAAATTTATTTTCAACATTTAATTTTGAAATTATTTTCTTATATTTTCTCTTCATTAATTTACATTTAACATATAACTCATTATAAGCATCTTGCAATTCATCAAAAGTATATAAATTTGAATAAATAAAATTAGAGATTACCTCCGGATCTTCAAGAACCATGAAACATGATGTATTTCGATTGGATTATTACCTTTCATGTATTTTATCCAATTTCTCACATATCTCATTTAAGGTTGAACACTTTGATTCCAAATTAAAATTATGGGAGTCAAAAGCTCCATATAGTAAGCACTTGGCCTTGGCATCATCCATCACTTGTCTCATGTAGTTTGCATCATTTAAAAGAATTTCAAGCCTTTTCTTTATCACATTCCAAGCTCTAAAATCTTAGGCCATTAGGAACACCTTCATCATCATTCTTCATTCACAAAATTTAAATTTATCAAACATAGGAGCTTTGAGGATTTTCTTAGCATGTTGAAACCTAAATTGAGCCATAGGATCTTTACTCAAGGTGATTAAACCTACAAAAAGAGACCAAAGCCCTAATACATTTTTTTTAGCCGGTCGAAGCAAACTTATCTAACTAATTTATATTAGAACTAGTAAATTTATGATAAAATAATCTTTTTATAACCTTTAATCGGATTTGAATTTAAACAATAAAGAGAGAAGAACACTATTTTTGCCACCTTTCACTGACTTTTATTGAGTAGTCATATCTATCATTTGTATGATATACGCTAGCACTCCTTTGGTGTCAGTTAACTTCATTGATGACAATTTTGCCATCAGGGCGCCGGCCAATATCTTATCTAAAGACTCAAATTGCTCATCAATAATCTTCATCAATTCCTTAACATTTTTGCACTCAAGTATAGACCTACAAATATTAGTCATAACATGAGATTTTTTGAACATCATATTCAAGCGATTAGATCGCTTCCAACATTTTTTTTGACAAATCTCAACTGGGTATTAGCATCCGTGAATGTTGATGACTCATTTTAATGAAGAGCACAATCAAAGTCTATGCACCCCAAACAAAAAAGAATTTTTCTTTTCAGATTTTATAATTATCACCACTCAAATGGGAAAGTCCCTTCCCTACCTCCATCAAGAAATAGAACTAACTAATCCTTATGCAAAGGAGAAACTCAACAACGCCACTATTCTTGAACAACTTGAAGCCATGCTTTCCTTTTACATTATTATGGATACAAAAATAATGAAAAAAATTGGATTTAATTGTCAACTACTCTTATCAGAAATAGGATTGATTACAGATTCGAGTCATGTACACATGGGTTCATAAAATCGTACAATTTTCTCGATCTAAATTAAGCAAGTTTTACATGAAGAAAGTTTGCCTTATTATGTTCTGTTCGATGCAGTATTAATAGAAAAATTAGAACCAAGTCAAGATGATATGGATCAGCCCCTTATTCTTGCACCAAAGATCTTACCATTTTTGAAGAAATTGGAGTTACATCTCTTTTCTAGTTTCATTCAAGAATTCTTACATGTTTCCTTGACCCTTTAAATAGGGGTGAGTAAATGGTCAGTTCGGTCGGTTCGATTTGAAAAAATCAATAATCAAATTAATTGACTTTTATTTAACAAATAATCGAACGGATCAAATATTATTAAATAATCGATCATAATTGAACCGACTAAAATCGATTCGGTTCGATTAAATAACTGATTATTTTTATCATTTTTCTTCCTATTATGAATAATTATTTAACCACAAATTCAATTCAATAAAATTTAAACTCTAGTATCATTCAAACTAAATTACTAAAGAATTTAATAATTTCAACAATATTTTAAAAATAAATAAATAAATAAAAATATTTATCTCAATTTTTTTAATTTTTAATTATTAAAAAGTCGGTTAATTCAGTCAGTGTCGTTATCAATTTTAAAAACCGAAAACCGACCGAATTAACCAATTTAATCAATTTAAAAAATTGATTATAACTAAAATCGAATAAACCGAATCGATTCAATCGAATTCACTCAGTTTCAGTCAGTCTAATCGGTTCAAACCGACTTTTGCTCACCCCTACCTTTAAAGACCTCAAAATTAAATTTAAGTAAGTTAGAATTTTATATTTATAATTGTTCTTGAAGTCGAAAACGTTCCATTTGTTCCTGAATAGCGTCTTTCAAAAGCGTTTCCGCTTCCTCAGTGAATGTCTTGGTGGAAGATATGATTTCCTGAAACTGAGGTTTATTCGTTTTTAAGTAAGTACGTAAATCAACGAGAAATTTACTTACTTGTCCAATTTCTAATGAATCAAGATAACCATTCGTTCCGGTATAAATAGTACTTATCTGTTCTGCCACGGTAAGAGGGTCTGATTGGGATTGTTTAAGCAACTCACGTAATCGTTGACCTCTTGCCAATCGATTCTGAGTAGCTTTATTGAAATTAGAAGCAAATTACACAAAAGTTTTTAATTCGACGAATTGGGCCAATTCCAATTTTAATTTACCAATGACTTGTTTCATAACTTTAATTTGAGCCACAGATCTTACTCTGGAGACAAAAATCCTGACATTAATAGCAGGTCTGACTCTAGCATTGAATAGATCAATAGATAATAATATTTGTCCATCTGTAATGAAAATCACATTAGTAGGAATATATGCCTAAATGTCTCCCAACTTGGTTTCAACTATTGATAAAACAATCACTTTCTTCATCAAAAAATCATTTTCTTATATTTCCTCTTCATTGATTCACATTCAACATATAGCTCATTATAAGCATCTTGCAATTCATCAAAAGTATATGAATTTGAATCAATAGAATTAAAGATTAGCTTCGGATCTTTAATAGCCATAAGACATAATACATTTCGGTTGGATTGTTGTCTTTCATATATTTCATCCAACTTCTATATCTCATTTGAGGTTGAAAACTTTGATACTAAGTTGAAGTTGTGGGAGTCAAGAGCTTCATATAGTAAGCACTTGGCTTTGGTAACATCCATCACTTACCTTATGTAGTTTGCATCATTTAAAAGAATTTCAAGCCCTTTTTTTATCAAATTTCAAACTTTAAAATCTTGAGCCATCAAGAACACCGTCATCCTCATTCTTCATTCACAAAATTCAAATTTATTAAACATAGGAGCTTTAAGGACTTCCTTACCATCTTAGAACCTAAATTGAGCCATAAGATCTTTACTCAAAGTGGTTAAACCTACAAAAAGATACTAAATGCTTGATACTAATTATTAGTTTTTTAGGAGAGATGGTGAACCAAGGGAATGAATTGGATTTCTCTAAATTCTTCTCAAACAATAATTTCAGGATAATTGAATGAAAAATTAAATCAATAAACACTTTTGATGAAACTATGATATAATCAATAACAACTAATGAACCTAGAATTAAATATAAATAAGGGAGTAAATTAGATTTCTCTAAATTCTTCTCAAACAATAATTTCAAGATAATTGAATGAAATATTAAATCAATAAATACTTTTGATGAAAATATGATATAATCAATAACAACTAATGAACCTAGAATTAAATATAAAACAACAATAAATGTAAGGAGATAAGGATAGAGAAATCAATCACAATTATTTATAGATATTCGATTTTTCTCTACAAGGCACATACGTCTTCTCTTCTTGGTTATCCATACCGAGGCTTTAATCCACTAATTGAAGAAAAACTCTTACAAGATACATCTTAAAGCTTAGATAGTAATCTCTACCCTTACAACATCAATAGGATACCTCACTTCTTGTTTAAATGATAACCCAAATAATTTTTTCAAACTAAAATACCTTTCAAGGTTAAGTGTTTACCTAATGAAGTATAAAGAAATTTGATAAATGAAACACAACAATATTTTGGATACAAGAAATACAGAGGATATTGAATTTAAGCTTTAAAACTCTTGATTTTTTTGAAAAAATAAAAATAAAACTTGTCTGATCTTGCTCTCTTAATCCTTCAACTTTCTTAGTATGTTTGAATGTCAAATTTATAGAAGAATTGAAGAATTAGCCGTTAGGGATGGTTTGGAGTTGAAAAAAAAATGTTGAAGCTGGAAAACCTAGCCATGAGAGCTTTTCTGGGTATTGGAGATCGATCTCGTGCCTTATCCGATCAATCCCTTCTTATAAGGGATCGATCCTTTTTGGTGTTTTTTAAATTTATTTTATTTTTGTAAGAAAAATCAATCGATCTATTACAATAGGGGATTGATTGGTTTAGCCAAGGGATCGATCCTGTAACCCCGGGGATCAATCCAGTCAAGCTAGGTAGTTGTTTTTTGTTTTACACTCTACTCACTAATTTGATCATATCTTGAGTTATACAATTCCAAATCAAAAACTGCTTAAAGATTTAGAAACTAGACTTAAAAGGCTTTTTATTCATATAAAATTTATCACCTAATTCATTATATACAAATTAGATGTGAATTTTCAAAACTACTCTTGATGCAGTCTTTAGACAATTGCAAAATGTCGAGTAAAAATTTAAAATCTTTTCTTAAAAAATTTAGATTTTTATGTTGTTTGATCCATTAGAAAGTAGACTCAAAGAGTTTTCCAACCATATAAAATTTAAATATTAAAACTTTGTGAATTAATACAGAAAAATAAAACAAGTTCAATGTTGAAAAACTTTGTTCTTGTAAAACAACTTTCTTAAGTTAATCTATTTCTCAAAACCAATATTATCAAAATTATATTGAGTCCATAATATATAGATTCATTTTAAAAACAACAGTTGGACTTTCATTTAAACTCAAATAAATAATATTTAAAAATACTTTTGATTTAAGAAAAATGAAAATATAAAGAAAGGTTTGTTTAAACTTTAAAAATCATATTATTTATTTAATACCAAAATAATAAAAGTTAAAAACGTGTACTAAATAAATATTTTTCAAAATCTTAATCAAACTTATTTAGCTTAATATTTTATCATTCAAAATAAAAATCAATTCAAAGCTAACACTCTTAGGACCTCAAGCGCTACCAACTCTCCCAAAAGCAATTATTGTTAGGAATGCGCATATCCTAGCTTTATAGTTGACCCAGCACACAAAAGCGCTTATGGCGTTCAAGCAACACATAAAGTTGTTGGACGTAACCAACCTCCAATCTTCCATCTAGCAACACCACTAAGACTCGAACCCATAACCTTGGCTCTAATATCACTTTTAGGACCTTAGGTGCTACCAACTCTCCCAAAAGTAATTACTATTGAAAGGTGCATACCCTAGCCTAGTGCATTTAGCACACACAAAAGCTTGCAGCGTTTGAGCACGTGGAGTTAATGAACGCAGCCAACTTTCAATCTGCCAACACATATTTTATTGCATATTTTATATATATTTTAATAAACTTGCTACTTATCTTCTTTATATTATATTTCTTCATTACTCATTTTAATTTTGTCTTAATCACCTAATTATGCAACAATCATTATTATTAAAAATTTTTAAGGGAACAAAGCAAATAAAATTCTTTTATTGAATTTTTTTCTAAATACTCCAATATTTTTGTTGTATTTAAAAAAAAAATTTCTCACCTAAGGATTTTTTAGAAATCTCTACTCAGACTTCCTTAAAATCTCATCTTTATAAATTTCGTTTACTTTTCTTTCCTCTTATTTAATTTTTATTCTAACTCTAATTTTAATTATTATTTATTGATTTTTTTAATTTTTTTAAAAAATACAATAGTTAATCATAATATTCATGTATCATTATATTAATTTCATCACTAAAAGCGTAATTATATATTATTTCATCAACATTTAATAAAAATCTTTTGTATTGAATATTTTTTCTAAAATACTTTGGTATTAATTTTTTAAAAAAAATATTTTCACATAGGGAGTTTAAGGAATCACTACTCGAATTTTCTTAAAATCTCATTTTCGGAGATTTTCGTTATTATTATTATTATTGTTGTTGTTGTTGTTGTTGTTATTGTTGTATGAAGCTAGCGTATATAAAAAATATATTGAATCAAAAATAACGTACAACGTAAAAAAAATAAATTGCATAGAACTAAATTTAACACAAAGGTTCAAACAACACAAATATCATAATATATGAGATTTAAGCCTAAATTAAACTCAATAACATAAAAAAATGAACATATATAATATAAAAAATAACTATACTAAATGATCTAGTAACCTATAAAATCTAGAATAAAAAACATGAGCGGTGGGATCTTGAAATAATGGTTTAGTTTTTTTGGCTTTCTTTCCCCCTTTATGCTATTACCATGCAGGATAAAAAAAATGAAAGCTTTAAGCTTTCTTATGATGTTCACGATGGGGATTTTTTTTTTTTAAAGCTTAAATTGAACTTAAAAAAACCATAAAAGAGATGAACATAAATGAAAGACAAATGTAATAGATCATTTATTAGCCTATATAAAACTTAAGACAAGACATAAGAGATAGGGTCTCGAAGTGATGACTTAATTTAAAAAAAAATTTTCTCACCATGTAAATGAATGACTAGGCATGAAAGTTTTGAGCTTTCCTCTCCATAAGCAAAGGACCAATAAAGCAATCAGATGCCGTGGAAAAAGGAAAGCAAACAAACAAGGCAACAAACACAGAAGTGATGGAGCTTTATGCTCCTGTGTACCTTATCCATACAGAAAAGATTAGAATGAAATGATGAAACAAGATTCAAGACCCTGCTTCTTTTACGCTGCTTCCTTCCCCTACTTCGGAAGCCATTTTACAGTTTATGTTTTATTTAAACATGGACCACATTGCAAACACAAGAGCACCAGAAACAAGAATGACATGCCATGAAATCTCAAATTTGTGAACAGCCAACAAGATAACTTTGGAACCTGCCTTCATGCAATATCCAGTGAATCACGAAAAAACAAAGCAGTAAGACTCCCCACAAGCAGCCCATATGCAAAACAAAACAACACAAATGCAGGAGGAGAGAACCATAAACTATGAAAGAAAGAAATTTTAACCTTCGAACAAGAGAAACAAATAAAACAGAACGAGGCAAAGGGCCGAGGAATCCACTTTGCTTTATTTGCTATGTAGTTTTATTATTATTTTTTTAGTTTTTCTTTTTCTTTACTGGGCTTTACCAGTTTTTCTTTCAACTCAACAGCTCATGTCTTTTAATACTTTTCATTCTTCAAGTGAAGTAGATATGGAAAAGTAAAACTATATTTTGTTCTTTAGATTTTTTTTTTTATAGAAGCATGACAGCTTTGAAGTTAAATGAACTAACCAAGAAAAGTGAAAGTCCCACCTGTTTCAGCAAGCTATTCTCTTTCTTTCTTTTTTTTTTTACAAAGCTTCCACCTTCTTCCTTCTTGATTCCCTCCTTTACCTTTTCCAAACCTTGTTTCTCTACAAAAAATTCCCAGGTGCTCCTCAAGCTTTCTTTCTTTTATTTTTCTTTACATTAGCTTTCTAGAAACCTTCCATTTTCTACTCTCATTTTGCTGTTTGAAATTTTTTTTTTGGTTACCCGAAAACTCTCTTTTTTCCTACTCTTAACCTTCCAGTTATACACATCAAGCCTCCAGCCTTCTTCCTCAAGCTTTAAAGGTTTTTGTTTTCTTCTTCATGCTCCATTACCCTATTATCAAACCACTAACTTTTAGCTTCTTTTGTTGCAGGTGGTCATGCCAAGAGCTCTAACTTGTCCCACGCTGAGGCTGTCTCTTTGTTCAAAAATAGCAATCTCACTCCTCTACTTTCTTTTTTCCATTTGTGTTTTGCCATTGAACCCATCTATAGCCTTAACGTGACTTCCTCCTTCCTCATTTTTTTTTTTTTAATGGTTTAGGCTTCCAAACATAAGGGTCCCTTCTTTTCCATTTTTTGCTTTGGGCCTTCTTTTAATGTTCGGTTCAAGCTTAAGGTTTGTTTTGGTGTGGATATTTCTTATTTAGGCCATTAATGGTCTATCTAACGGATCTCCTGAAACAGGCCGTAAAAAAAGGCTCGGTTTGGATAGATTTAGACTCCATTTTAAGGTTTTTGAGCTTCTTCATGGGCCTTACAATGAGCTTTCAGAGGAATAGTAAAATGGGCTCTAAAAATAGTGGTCTACATAATGGATTTCTAAACCGGGCCGTTAATATTTTAGTCCACACACAAGAACAAATTCGGATCTGTAATATTAAAATATTTCAATGTCTAAATTTATATTCTTTATAAAAAATTATTTTAATTCAAAATGGATAAAAGACTAGTATTAATTGAATTTAATATTCAAATATCGTCTCTATCCTTAAATTTCGTACGGTCGTCATGGGTTGAAAGGAAAAATGGAACTCCGATGCTGCTGGTTTAACTGTTTACCAAATCCTTTTGGACTAAAGTGGCAAAAATTAACCCGTCCATTTGTCACCTCCCCTATGGATATACTTGTTTTGTTATTTTATAGACCATCCAATATCAGAACAAAATTCAAATTCGATTCTTTGCTTCTTTGAAAAAGTAAGACACATATACTTGTCAGTTACATTTTGAAAATCGAAATAAATTTTATTTTTCCAGTTATTATTACTGTTTTTTTTTTTTTAATTATGCTCCAGTAAAACTATTTCTATTGCAGATAACTTCAATGGGTGGGGGGCTGATTGAATCTGTATCTGTAGCCGAAACCAGCAAGGCAAAGGAGTTGTTCTGATCCAATGAGATTCTATATCTGGGGAACACGTGAGGCTGCAACAATAATTTTTATCAACAGAGGCCAAACGCCAAGTAAATGGAACACGAGAGAGAGAGAGAGAGAGATGTTATGTTCTCTTCTCGGTGGTCCTTTAAACTCCCTGATAGACGGGTTCAGACACGAGACATCAACATCAAAAATTGCAGGCTCCCCTTTGAAGTTACACCATCGGTTGCCTCACCCTCACTCCAAAGCTTAATGCTATTATAATTGTTCACCGTGGAATTCGACCTACCTTTGTCCATTCATTACGTCTAAACCCAGCAGCTGCACTTTCCCTTGCCTCATAAAAGTTTTCCATCTTCTTCATTTGAGGTAACGATGGAACCATTTTGTTTTCTTCTATACATGCAAAAATAGAATTTTTTTAATATAAAAAATTATAAATATTAAAATTTAAATTTTAATTTTAAATTTCTTAAATGTCAAATATTATATAGTCTACTAAATTAAGTTTTGAATTTAAATAGGTTATTTTTATAAGTTACATAAATAATTTAATTATGATTAATATTCTCCAAATAAAAATATAATTAAATATTCAGTCATATCAGCTTTAAATTTTTAATTAGTCAACTTCCTTATAAGTTATGTAACTCTATATTTTTAATGAAGAGCTTCTCGATTATTCTTTTTTATTACCTCTTAGTATTATTTTATATTTTATCAAATGACATCATAGTTTCACATGATAATGATAACATGACCAATATTTTGTAGTTTATAAGGGCAGATAAAAAAACGTGCTACTATAATTTACAGATTTAATATACATAACTGTCATACCAATCAAGAAGTTTATAGAAAAATAATCAAATTGTGCAATTGAACATTTTATTTAATAATTAGGGTTCATTCTTAATAATTATATAATATAATAATAGAGTGTTTGATTCTTAATTTTAATAATCAAATTTTAATTTTTAATAATTTTAAATACAAAAATAACATTTAATTTGATAATAAATATATAAAAATTGAATTCCAATCACATTTCTAATATATTATCATACATGACTGTATTTAGATGAGGACTATGTAGGTACATTTTTTCTTCTCAAAAATAATTTTCTGCTAAAAACGAGTAATTAATTAGAGAAAAAAAAAAAAGAGAAATCCCCATTTTGAAAAATTCAACTAAGGATAATTTCATAATAATACTAATGAGATATACGTTTTACTATTCATGAAATTCTTTTTTGAATTTATATGAGGAAGTACGAAAAAATACTTAAAATTTGAACTTTGAATCCAATTTCTCTTCTAACTTTCTAAGCAAGCTTGAGTTAATTCAGTATTTTTATTTCGAGACTTAACTTAATTGTTTAATACAGTGATTAGATCTCAATATTTGTTTTTTTTTTTTTCAAAATATGACTTACATTATATAAAATAAAATAAAATCAACCATTATTAAATTTTAACTTTTCATATTTTTTTTCTTTCCTCTCAAACAATGTCTTGCACATTATACAAACCAAAATAAAATATAAGAGAAGTGTTAAATTCATGAAGCTTTAGTCTTTTTGGTACATAAACATATATATATATATATATATTACTAATTATTCTTCCAATATTGAGCTCCGTGTGAATGGGAATGTAAATGATACATTAATTTTCACAAGCTATTTGGATTCAATTCGAATAAAATTCGAATTTTATTTGATTATTATCGAGTCAAGCTCGAGTATTCTTATATCCGACTCGAATAACTTGCGAGCCTAATCGAATTTTTATATTTAAATTTTTTTATTATTTTAATTAATAAAATATCTCGAATTCGAGTTCGAATTCAAGTACAAATAATCAACTCTTGTCGAATATAAGAATCGAACTTATTTTAATATATTAATCGAGCTTATTCGAGCGAGTTCGAGTAGTTTGATTTCGATCACGAATCGAACTCGAGCTAAAAAAATGAAACTCGATCGAGTTCAAGTCGAGTATCGAGCCTTGAGTTAAGAGCTGAACTCGAACTCGAGCTTCTCACTGTATCAACTCGACTCGACTCGATTATACCTCTACGTGTAAATAGCCAAATTTTGGTAAAGTTTTAAGGAAAAGTTCATAAAGTACCCAATTAAAGTTAATTTAATAAAAATAACAATAATTAGTAGTTATTAAAATTACCGTACAACTAAATGACTCGATAATACGTAGAAACAATTGGTTAAACACATTATCTAAGTATAAAATAGGAATAATATTATGAACAGTTTCTAAATTATAATAAAATGTTAAATAAAATATTTGAATTTTAAAATTTTTTAATGTGATATATTTAAATTATAAATTTATTAATTAATATAATATTTGAATGATTATTTATCTGTTTTGTGTCATCATTTAAAATTAAATATATTAAAGATAAATATCATATTAATTAATAAATTTATAATTCAGATATATATTATTTTTAAAAAATTTTAAAATTCAAATATCTCATCAAATGTTTAACTATAATCAAGAATTATTCATAAAAATATAAAATATGATCTGATTATTGAAAGTGAAAACCTTGTTATAATTTGCAATTAAAAATCATTTATTTATAGTAAAAGTTATTATAATTACTTGAATTTTTGTACATAACCAACAAGTAGCAACCTTAATTTTTTTTTTCAATCTTTAAATAAGATGTTAGTGTTTTTTTTCTTTTCATGTGATTTGAAAGAAAGAGAGATGGGAACTCAAATTTTTGAATATGAGATACAAAGCAAAATACCAAATGCTGTGACACAAATAGGATTTTAAATTTTTCAAAAATTTAGATAGTATTTGATTTCAGAAAATAGAATCATTTTTGTTTTCATTTTAAGTAAATAAAAAATATGAGTGGAAACATGTTTGATAATTGAAAATAAAAATAAATTTTAAAAAACAAAAAAAAGATTGAAATATAAAAACAAGAAAAAAGATATTTTCAATTGTAAAAATAAAAGATATATATATTTTTTTAAGTTTTGCAAGTTACTATATTGAAACACTTTTAATGTCATTAATTAATAATATATATTATATTTATAATTAAATGATTTTAATAGTAATATTATTGAACATTTTATTTATTTTCTCATTTTTACATTTAAAAAAAAGTTTTTTATTTTTGTTTATCAAATATATTTTCATAAAAAATAAAAATAAGAATAAAATATTTTTTTCAAAACAAACGAAACCTTAATTTTTATCCGTGAAAATAAATTTTTTTTTAAAAAAAAAAACGTCTTTCTCCGTGGAATCAGCATCAACGTGTCTCATAGCCGGTGGAAATGCGCACTTTTTAAGTTTTTGTCGTTGACTCGTTGTAATCCTCATGCATGATCAAAGTTCACTGTTTTTTTAGATCTAGTGGACTGGATATAGATTTGGTTATTTTGGATTCAATTATTTTATATAAAAACTTTGGATAAATTTAAATTTAAATTATTCTAAATTTAAATTATTTTAAATTTAAATTTTTTTATTTTAGTATTCAAATTATTCAAGTTCATACATCAATTTCGAATTATTTTAAATTTAATTTATTAAGTTTTAATATCAAAACAACATTATTTTAGGTTATTTTGAAATCGTTTAAATTTAAATAATTTTAGATTTTGAATAGTTTTAACTTCGAATTGATGGTTTTTTTTATTAAATCAATTTAAATTTAGATGAGTTGAATAAGTTTTTACTGTTTATAGATCAATTCCGTTTTCAATTTCGACGGCTGTAAATGGAACATTAACAGGCATTTAATTTAAAAGTTTGTTTTTCGCTTGAGAACTAATTTTAAACTTTAAATAAAAGTCGCTTTCAACATTTTCATCCACATGCAGAGCATTTTGCAAATCAACCTAATTAGGTTTTTATGTTACCAACAAATAATTAATTTAATCGATTAAAATTATTTTTTTTTACAAAAAAATTTTAAGTTTAAATTCTGTTAATGATTATTTATTGAAATTATCTCAAATACATAATTTATAATTATTTATCTTAAACTGTCAGATACGATATATTTTATCTTAACTTAAAAGACTGAATAACTTATCTATTATCAAATTTTTTCTTACAAAAAAAAACTTTTTGTGTTACGGGTCAAGATTTAATTTTTGAATTAATGTAATTTCAAAATTTAGGCATAAATTTATTTGATTTTTTAAATCAATTTAATTATTATGATTTTATATTTTTATAAGGTATTATTCGGTTTGACTTCTTTAATTTTATAGTTTTATCTTATAAAAAATATTTCATAAGAAAAATATGATGTGAACTCATATATTCAAAAATTAATTTTAATACACAATTGATGTAAATTTATAGCTTTTTTTTAAGATTGGATATCTTCTTTCACTTCAATGAAAATCTACCATCTTGGTGGCACTTCACTTGTATCATTAGAGGCACTTCACTTGTATCATTAGAGCTGATTCCGATATTATTTATTACAAATTGAAACTCAACTTTCAGGTTCGTATTATTTCAAGACCTGAATATAGATTTATTTGACATCTTAGATTAGTTTTACTATCATAATTCATATTTTTATGAGATATTATTTATTTTTATCTTTTTAATTTTATAATTTTATCTCATAAAAAAAATTTTATAAAAAAAATATATAAATTTATATATCTTCAAATTAATTTTAATATACAAATAATATAAAATTTATGAACTTTTTTTTAAGAGCGTGACACTAGCAGCTAGCTAAGGAAATTGCCAAGGAACAGCTAAATTCAACGGTGGCCTTCAAACTTTCTGGCTCTATTTCTCCTTTAATGTAAAAAAATAAAGAAGCAAATGTTAACCAATTAACAGGCTAGCTAATGTCTCACCATTTTTTTTTTTTCATTTCAGCCACAAAATCGGTGACTGGGTCTACTTTGTTCTCTCGACAAGATGTTACAAAGTAATTTCCTAGGCATCTTCGTTGGCTGCCCCAAAAGGAGGCAGAAGACAACTTGAATATTTGGTCATCATCTCATTCTCTGACCTTTTGCATCATTTTGTCCTATTTACTTTTAAGTTGGAATTTAAATTATTTTTCTTCAATGCATTTTAACTATTAGATTGCAATATTTATTAATTACTTGTTTATTTGTTTCCATTCTTTTTTTTTTCAATTTTCATCAAATTAGTCCCTTCTATTTCTTTTTTTTTTTTTTCAAGTTTGCCATTGTAAACTTTTGTTCCATTCCATGGTAAAATTAGATTAATTCAAAAATAATTTTTTCTACTTAAGTATATAATTTGAAACTTGAAAATCGAATGTATGACATATTATTAATCTTATTTATAGAGTCTAAAGCCAATAGATGAAATGATTTATATATATAATATATATGAAACAAATTCTTTCCATCTCTATTTTTTAAAAGCTATTAGTAAAATTTTTACAAAAAATTATATACTATATTTTTTTATAATATGATTAATAGTATCTCAAACTTGTCCAAATTTTTTTTTTTGTATATTCTTATTAAGTATCTAATTTAAAATTAATTAGTTATAAGTAAAAGAGTTTAATTTTAATATAAGACTACAAAAATATAAAATTAAATGAAATTACATATTTATTAGATGTGAGATAATATAACATTAACAAATTTTATCACGTATAAACAGAGATAAAAAAAATTTATCATGTGATAAATTTAGAAAGGTCAACAAAATTTTTTTTTGATTTTGATATCATATTAAATATTTAACTTAAAATCAATTTAATGTAAGTGAATAAATTTAACTTGAATATAAAATTACAAAAAATTTAATATTTATTAAATATGAGATAATATCACACTAATAATTCTTAAAGACACCTTTTCATATTAATTTAGTATATTTAAAATTTTACTTTTGAAATGCTTGGATGGTATCCTGGTCAAGAAAAAAAAATACTTATTACCTTACCATTTAAATCAATCTTTGTAGGACAAAAGGTTATACTATGATTTATGAAAATGATTGCCTTATCTCATGCAACCATGATATGTTAGAATTGCAATTGGGCAGCTGAAGAGGAAACGGTGGTTGAAGATGGTAATAATTAAAGCTGTTGAAAACAGACAAGATACCTATATCATGCTGCTTTTGTGGCTATAATGAAATACTACAAAATGTCCATTATTTGAACCGTGTAATAAGGAAGCAGTGACTCTACCAAAATAATATGTATTAATAAGTGATTAATTTAATAGATTAAATTTATTTTTTTGATTAGTTTTATTAGTGATTATTTATTTGGATCATCTTGAATATATGATTTATAATCATTTATATTAGATTATTAGATACGATATATATTTTTAATTTAAAAAATTGAATAATTTATTTATATTCAGATTATTTTTTTAAAAAAAGTAATAAATGCAAATAATATGATAAGGAAAAATGATTATAAAGCTACAGTGATATTAATGTAATATCATTGATGGGGATGGAAAATAACTAGATTGCTACTTGCTGCCAAACACCATTATTATCATGTTATATAAGTTCAACTATTACATATCAACTTTTATTTTTAAAATTTTGAGTTTAAATTTTAAAATAAATATTATTATATCTTAATAGTTTTTTTTTAATTATAATTATAAGTTACAATCATAATCAAATAATATTACATTTATATGTAAAAAATTATTAAATAATCAATAAATTATAATATAATTAAATAAATTTAATATAAAATTAAATCAAACTTACACATAAACTTGAATTTAAAACTTTAGCCTTCAAATTTTTTCTCTACCGTTAAATCAAAATCTTATTAACTGTTATATCTTAAGGGTTCAATTAACGTAACAAGTAAACCAATAGAATCATGTTACCTCGTCTGATTTACGGATATAGAAGTGGTAGTTAAGTGGGCTAGATTAACCCTCGTTGATTCTAATCGACCTTCGCCGACGGCCTTTGACGACGGTGGAAAAAGAAGAGACGAGAGAGGAAGAGAGGAAAAAAAAAGAGATGAGAGAAAATAAAAAAAAAAATTTAAAAACGTTTTTTTTAACATATTAACTGTTTGGTGGTTTCATGTGTGATTCAGGTGTAATTCATGTGGCATCAATTAATATTTCACATTAAATTAACAAAAAAATATTTTGATAATCAAGATCAAAATGAAAGTTTTTAAAAATTAAAGGTTAAAATAAACTTTTGTCCAAAATTTAACCAAAGAACTCAATTAAAAAAGATTAAAATATTTTTAAAAACACTTAAATTATTATATTTTTTTATATCTAAATAAATTTTTATCTTCTAATTTGTATTTATATAAGTTTTTATTTTAAATAAAAAATTGATCCATGTTAATAATTTATTTAAATACATATTAAATTAAAAATTTATTTAGATATTAACTAAAAATTAAAATTTTATTTGAATACAATAAAAATATAAAAAATTATTTAATTAAAAAATCAACGTTAGGAAAGACAAATTTTGTAATTTTAGCAATTAAAAACAAGTTTTTTAACCTCTTTTCCATCTCCTGAGGCCGTCAAGGGACGAACATGTAATTTCAAAAAATTAAGGAGCAGAAAGTCGGTATTTTGATATTTTCAAAACTGAAAAAAGTAAAATGAAAGTGTTTGAGTCCATTAATGAAAGAATTAGTCATATTAATAAAGCTATAAATTAAATTAAAATAAAAGTTGAGTAGCTTTATAATTTCTTCTGAGCAGAGACATAGCAGAGAGAGAGAGAGAGAGTCAGAGAGAAACAGAGAGCTCTTCTGCTGACACCGTCGTGGTTACTTCCCGCAGAAGGTTCTTTGTGATTTTCCATTAAAAAAGAACTCGAAGAAGAAGACGTAGATATTAAAAAATAATAATAAAAAATTTTATATGGAAAGGGTTTCGGTGCATAGAAACCTTGTTCCGACCCTAAAAAAGAACTTGCAGATTCCTTCTCTTCATGTAATCGCTTTTGATTTTCGTTTCTTCTTAGCTTCCATTCTTTTTTTCTTGTCCTATTCGAAACCTTGTTAATTTTTGGGAGGTTAAATTCTTTTTTGAGTTTGTGAACAAAAAAAAAAAAAAAGAAACTTGGGAATTATCTGAGGATTCCAGGGTGGAGTTTTTTTCTGGGTCCGCTGTAATTTATTGTATTTGGTAGTGGGTCGATGAGAATTGGGTTTTGGTGGCATTATAATTTGTGGGTCTGTTGAAAATTCAGCTTTTGTGGATAAATTTTATGGTCGGTCTGTTTTGATTTAGGGGTTTTGAGAAGGATTTAAGGTTAAATTTTGAATTTTACTGGTTTGATTTATGTTTCTGGGGAGCCTTTGCAGATATATAGCTGGATTTTGTGAATATTAGGTGTTTTATTAGTAACGGCTGAGATTTTTGTAAGTTTCCCCATTTGGGTGTGGGTTAATTGGCGAAAGGATTGAATTTTGAGTGGTTTATTTTGGATTTATATTGTGGTTTCTAGGGAGCTGAAGATAAGATGAGTTCAAGTATCACAGAGAATTTGATTGCTGAAGGGAAGCTTTTGGTTCATGTAGCTGAAAATGGATATTCTTATGAGCTCGATTGTGATGAAACGACATTGGTCAAGGCAGTTATGCAATCGATTGAACCAGTTTCTGGCATCCCTTTTAATGACCAGCTTGTTCTATGTGCAGACTTGAAACTTGAGCCTCAAAGGCCACTTTCTACATATAAGCTTCCCTCTAGTGACAGCGAAGTCTTCATCTTTAACAAGGCAAGGCTGCAAACTAATTCCCGACCACCACTACGAGAGCAAATTGATATAGTTGAAGTTTCAGAACCCCGGCCGCTGGCTTCTTCTAGTGACCCTCATCCTTTGGATGATTCTCCTGACCCTGCTTTGAAGGCTTTACCTTCTTATGAGAGGCAATTTAGGTACCACTATCACCGTGGACGTGCTATATATAATCGAACACTAGCAAAGTTTGACTATTGTGAAAGGCTGTTGAGGGGGCAGAAAGTTCAGGAGAGGGCATTGGGAGTTGCAAGTAGTAGTTTAAATCGATATTATGGGATGATTAACCAAAATTGTTCAGAATTTATGAAGCAGTATAAACAGAAACATCGTTATCATACTGATTTATTGGCAAACTTTGATAAGGATATGCAGAAGTTGAGATCCATCAAGCTTCACCCTACATTGCAGACTGTTAATAGAAAATACTTACTGGATTTTGTGAAGGAAGATAATTTAAGGAAGTCTGCGGAAAATTATTACAGCTTCCGCAGGAAGTTTGACAACAAAGTTGCACATTTCAATGAGATGTTTGGTGAAGTGAAGCGCAAGGTAGAGGAGTTGTTCACTTCGAGAGCTTCCTTGCCTATTAAGAATTTAGAACTAACCATTAAGGAGCATCAGAGGTACCTCAATGAACAGAAGAGCATTATGCAGTCTTTAAGGTTTGCTCTTTTGGTTTATGCTTTTTTTTTCCTCCTAGTATTTGAAGGGAATTTTGATATTTACATCCCATCCCCCTTGCATTATGGTATAAAATTCTGATCCAGATTGTTGATTATTTATGCTAGTTTTGTCATTTCAATCTTGAACTTTTGATGTTTTCTTCTTTGTATTAGATCTTGTCCTCACAGTGGTTCAATTTTAGATTCGAGTGTTCCCCTGCTGTATGGACAAATTATTGTCTTTGTCATTCTTTTGACCTTTGTCTGCATGATTTATGAAAAATGATGTAATGAATTTTAGACACGCAAACTAGAACAAATTTCTGATTTACATGGCACCTGGAACGGAAAGCAGGGTATTAGTTTTCCAGATTGGAAAAGAACTCAGCTGGTGTGTTTCTTGTCTGAATTCATGTTAGGTTCTAAGGCCCTTTAATTGGGAATTAAAAATGGAAATTTGAGGAGCTAGACATGTTTACTTCTTGTTTACTAAGGAACTAATCAATATCCAAGGGCACTGACAAATTCAAAGTTAATCACCTGACTGATTGGTAAGGATTGTCAGAACTTGTATATGAGGATAATAATAGCCTTTCCACCAATCTTATGAGGGTTGGCGATTTGATTGATGGGTTTCCTCACGGTCATATGGCTTTGACCTGTTGGAGACTGCTTTTCTTGTAGAGCCATTGATTCTAGTATATCATAACTTATGTATATCATTCAAAATAGTACCAACTGAAGAACTTTTTAAACACAAGACTGGGAGTTTAAATGTCATTCTAGTCTAATCTGGTCATAAAAGGATTCTGGACCTTTAATAACATTTGAAAGTGTTGAAGCATGTATATGTGAAAAGTATTTCTTCTAATCCTAGCTGTTTACACTTCACCTCTTACGAATATTTTGAGTTTAGAAATTGAAATTTATTTCTTAGGCAATTTGATAACCCTTCTTTCCTTTCTACGTTACTTTCTGAGATCCAAACGGATCTTAGGTTCTTCTAATCATAAGGCTAAGTTTTGTTTAGTGCACAGTTTTTGTCATCTGCTTTATAGTTTACACTTTTTCCTTTGTGCTTATGTTGTGATGATCTTCTTCAATAACTGTCTTTGCAAAATTTCATCAATGTCTAAAATTCATGACTTTGCGTGTCTATTCCTGCAGCAAAGATGTCAATACAGTAAAGAAGCTTGTAGATGATTGTCTGTCCTGCCAATTATCTTCCTCCCTTCGTCCTCATGATGCAGTTTCAGCCCTGGGTCCTATGTATGATGTGCATAACAAGAGTCATCTGCCCAAGATGCTGGCTTGTGAACGTGCAATATCAAAGCTGCTTGAGTCTTGCAAGGATAAGAAAAATGAAATGAACATCTTTTTTCACAGTTACATGCAAAAGACAACGTATATTACCAGCCACATCAAGAATGTTAAGTTGCAGTTTCCTGTTTTCGAAGAGGCAATGATGCGTCTGGAGGATCTATTTATAGACCTTAAATTGGTCCGTGGAATTGGTCCTGCATACAGAGCCTGTCTTGCTGAAATAGTAAGAAGAAAGGCATCTATGATTCTTTATATGGGCATGGCTGGTCAGCTGGCTGAAAGGCTAGCAACAAAGAGAGAAGTTGAGGTCAGGAGACGAGAGAAGTTTCTAAAAGAACATGGTTTGTACATACCCAAGGATGTATTGGCTTCCATGGGGTTATATGACACCCCTAACCAGTTTGATGTCAATATAGCTCCTTTTGACACTACATTGCTTGATATTGATATTCCTGACCTGGACTATTATGCTCCTGAGTGTTTAGTAGGACTGCCTACTAAGGTTGAGAAGCCTGCTACCTTAAGAGGTTCGATTTCCATGTCTAATGAGAGTTCTCATTTGGCCGATACTAAAGAGATTGGTGTAGATACTCTTGAAAAAGATGATTCTGATGACTTCCTTGAGGGATGTGAATTGGTAGAGATTGCTGGAACTAGCAAGATGGAAGTTGAGAATGCAAAACTGAAAGCTGAACTTGCTTCTGCAGTAGCCCTGATTTGTTCTTTAGGTCCTAAATTTGAATATGGAACACTTGATGATAGTAAAGTCAATACTTTATTGAAAAATACTGCAGAAAAGACTGCTGAAGACTTGCATCTAAAAGATGAGTTTGGAAAACACCTCCAATCCATGCTCAAGGAAAAACAAATTCAGTGTGTTTCATATGAGAAGCGCATTCAGGAACTGGAGCAGAGATTGTCTGATCAGCATTCGCAGGGGCAGAAGCTTAAAACTAATGATATCGCTGACTTTGGTCTCCTGGCTTCAAAGGCTGATGACTGCAAGCCAGAACTCTCAGGTTATGAGGTGAATGTGCCTCGCATATCTACATCCGAGCCCATGGATGAGGTTTCTTGCCTTTCAAATTCTTTGGATGCAAATCTGGGCCTTTTTACACGGCAATTAAGCAAAGGTCAAGAAGAGGTTGATCAGAATATGATGGATTCCTCTGGAATGCTCAACCTGCAGTTTGATTCATCAATGCAAGAACCGCATCGAGAAGAACTGCAAGTTGGTGAGAAAGATGGGAAAGATAAGATGGTGGGACAGTCTGGCTTGTCACTCAGTAACAGTTCTACCGCTGAGAGCATGCCTGAGCCTCTGAATGCTTTACCTTTACCTTGTGAGACAGCAGCTGAGCTGGTTTTAGATTCTAAAGTTAGGGAGGATCTTATGTTGGAATTACAAAGTGCAATTACAGAGAAGTTGAACCAATTAATTGAAACTAAAACCAAGCTTAGAGATGCTTTGGATGAGGTTTCCATGCTTAGGAGGGAGATGGAAACGAGTCGTAAACTTCTTGATGAATCTCAGGTAGTAGCAGATTAATCCCTATTCACATTTTGGTTTTCCAGAGATTTATGATAGATTTTAAGTGATTTGCACTTCAACTGTTCTTCATTTAGCATGTCTTTTTGTATGCATTCATGTTAAGTAACACATGAATATTACTAGGATTCTTGTGAACTACAGTATTTCCTGTATGCATTATAAGGTTATAATTGTCTGTTGCTGGACTATAACATGGATGTGGAAATGTAATGCATTATGCTGCATATTCTTTACTTCAGTACCTTTTGCTTCATTTGCTCTTAGCTCAGTGTCCTTTAACTATGCATGCTCTCCAGGCTAGATGTATGGGTAAATTGTTCCTTCTTTTATTAATACTAGCCTAGTGGCACTGACAATATGGGTAAAGAGAGAGACATTGGAGCATACTAAAACAAAACATCATTTAAGGTGTAAATAACTTCTCCAAAGTGAGAGAAAATGTGAAAATTTGGAGACAGACCAACTTATAAATTTAGGAGGAGGTTAGTGGTGAAGTCAAGGGCTCCCCATATATTATAGAGAGGTTTTGAAATTATTTAATGTTATTATTAGGAATCATGTTTTCTAATAGTTTTTCTGGTATGCTAGAGTCAATCTGAAAATTGTTAGTAATTACTATGCTGTTCTATCTGCAAACATGGCTGAGAGTGTTAGTTGTTTCAGTATTAGTACTAAATTACAGCACAGGTATAATGGAATATAATGTGTTGCCTATTCCTTTGACTTGATTTAAAGATTCTAGGGTACAGGGAAATTTTGTTTTTCTGGGGCAGAATCCACTTAAAGCTAGATATTTCTAGAGAATTAAGTGTATGCATGTACCATATAGTGTCCAGATTACATCTAATTGCACTGCCAGTCAAATTTGATTTGAGGGAATGTGGAAGGAAAGTCTAACATATGTTATTTGCCTTTATATTGTAAATTTAGCTATTTGATCGCCATCATGTGCTATATTCTAAGTTTCCCTCCCTGGGTTACAGATGAATTGTGCTCACTTGGAGAATTGTTTGCATGAAGCAAGAGAGGAAGCCCAAATTCATTGTTGTGCTGCTGATCGAAGAGCCTCAGAATATAGTGCACAGCGTGCCTCAGCTGTGAAGATGCGTGGTCTTTTTGAAATACTTCAAAATTGTGTCTACGCTCCTGGTGGGATGGCCAGTTTTGCTGATTCTTTGCGTGCTTTGGCTCAGTCCTCAGCCACGTAAGTTACTTTGTGATGCTTGCACAGTAGTAATATTCCATTCTGTTTCCTTCACCCAATCCATTATTTCTTTTCCACTGGTAGGCCATTTTTAGGGGCAAAAAAAAGAAGGGCTCAGGACTGGAAGAAAACTAGAAACATAGTTTTGTTCTCAACTTCATAAATTAAAGAAAAGACTAAAGAGAAAGCTTAATCAAATTTTATAGTTGGAGTCTATGGACAAAGAATATGTATTTACTAAAAAAACTTTAGGTTCTATTTAGCATTTTAGAAAGTAGAGTTTATAAGGATGTGGTTGGAAATGGGTTTTCTTTTCTCCCTTTCAACCCTCATTGTTCTTTTTCATTTTTTGGTTAATAAAAGAAAGTTCTGCTAGCTATCTACTTAGAAGTTTAAAGGGTGGTATGCAGAAATGATTATATCTTTTCTGATGTTCTTTTTTTTTCTCCTGTTGAATTTTCACTTGATTGACAATTTAATGACAATGGTCCAACTATCTGCGCTATGAAATTTTCAGCTCCGTTAGTGATGGTGAAGATGATGGCATTGCTGAGTTCCACAAATGTATCCGGGTCCTTGCCGAAAAAGTTGGTTTCTTGTCCGGGCATCTTGAAGAGCTGCATGAGAAGAACTCTAGTTTTGAAGCAGTAAATGAACAGCTTAGAAAGGAATTGGAAGAGAAAAACGATCTAGTTAAAACTCTGTATACTAAGCATCAACTGGAGATGCAGGTAGCCTTTTCTCAATGTTCTCAACTTCATAAGATTGGGTGGATGAGACTTGTTTATACCATGCATGTATATATGCTTGAACCATGAAAAGAAGCTTCTACCAGCTTTTGTTCTTGTAGAGCCATTAACCACATTTAGCTAGGTTTATTATAGAATAAATAGTTTGCTTGTCATTCATTCTTCGTTCTTTCTGATTATTTTAAAATATTATTATCCATGGCTTCTCTTTTCATGTTCATATACAGAGAGGAAATATAGCATCTTTTTACATTTTAACCAAGTGTTTTGATGTTCTTGCTTCAGGCAAACAAGGAAAAGATTTCTTTCAGCCGCCTGCAAGTCCATGAGATTGCTGCATTTGTACTTAATTCAGCTGGGCATTATGAGGCAATCACTCGAAACTGCTTTAACTACTATTTGTCTGCTGAATCTGTTGCCTTGTTTACCGATCATCTCCCTAGCCAACCTTGCTATATCGTTGGGCAGATTGTGCATATTGAGCACAAAACTGTGAAGCCATTGCTAGATTCATCAACTAGACCTGAACATGGTAGGGCGGATCCTATTTATCAACTGACTTCTGACAAAGGGACAGAGCAGTTAACCTTGAATTCTGGATCAAGTTTGAACCCCTATGGTCTCCCTATTGGATGTGAATACTTCATAGTGACAATAGCCATGTTGCATGATCCCGCCATTCATTCGCCACCTCCTTCCTGATCCCTGCCCCCAAAAGCAGATATGACGTGATGGAAGAAACCAAAGTGTACATATGTTATAAAATATTAAGAAGCTAAGCCACCATGGTGGCAGTTGAACTAGATTTTCCTTTTGTACATCCTAGTTTAATCTCCTTTGTACATAAAGCAACTCTTTTTAAATATGTAAACTGAAAAGAAAAAAAAACTGTAAATATTTTCTAAGCATTGGTCTTGTGTAGGGATGTAATCAATCGAGTTCAAATCGATACAGTATTAAATTTGAGTTTGAGTTCGAATTTGATTTCAATTTAAAGCTCGAAACTTGGTTCGAACTTGATTGAAATTTATTCTTTTAGGTCGAGTTCAATTTGAGGTAAAAATCGAACTACTCAAATTCGCTTGATCAGGTTCAATTAATATGTAAAAATAAGTTTGATTTTTATATTTAACAAAAACTTGATTATTTATACTCAAATTTGAATTCAAGTTTGAGATATTTTATTAATTAAAATAATTAAAATATATTAAAGTATAAAAATTCGATTAGACCTACGAATTACTTAAGTTGAATTTAAGAATGTTCGAATTTGGTTCGATCGATAAGTCGAATTATTTTAGTTCGAGCTCGAATCAATAATAGTTGAATCGAATTTGAATTTTATTTGAGTCGAACCCGAATAATTTATAAATATTTATGTATCATTTACATCTTTAGTCCTATATCTTTAACAAAGCCTTGCTATTTTATTCAAGGTTTATTTAAAAATGTGTAATTTTTTTCAGCTATATACTCGTTCGTTCGTTGATTATTTTGTGTATTTGATTAATTGGTTTCTTATATGTAATAATACTTAAATACGATTATAATATTTTTTGCACTAATAAGTTTATAAAAAATAAAATTCAGAACCTTTTTTCCAATCTTTTGAGAATTAAATTTTGCTAAATGGTATGGTGGAGACTTTGTTCTTCATCGGTTTTGATAAACCATAAGTCCCCACCCCCAGATGAAGAAAAGAAAAAGAACTAGCCTTGTTTGCTGGCTGCCCAATGCCAATGGCAGATCCAACATGGACGTGTATATTAAGGCCAACAACCCTGAACTCAAGTTAGATAACCCACCAATTAAGGAAAACTTGGGTGCCTTGAACCTTTTGGATATTATTTGAGATGTTGACGACTCGATACAAGTGGCTGACTTCAGGATCTCAAGTAGTTTCTGGTCAACCACAATCCAACATTAATTGGAAGATGAACTAACAAAACAATCAAAATGACTCTATGCTTTCTTTTACAACCATATATGATCAGTAATCAACAACCTGAGAGGCCACGCCCCCTGCTTGCAGGCTATATAAATCGGATAGCATGCATTGTTTTCTTCACTCAAACCATTAAAGACAGAACAACCTTCCTTTTCTAAGAGAACACTCTGCTTAGTTTCAAATTTCTAGAAATGGCCTCTTTCAATTGTTTTGTTTTAGCATTCTTCATGGCTTTGTCATTTTCAAGCATCAATGTTGGCCTTGCTGCAGCTCGTCATCTCCTCCAGTTGCCACCTTTACCACCAATCCCAACTTTTCCTATAGTAACTCTGCCACCACTGCCATCTATTCCCAATCTCCCACAACCAACAATGCCAACATTGCCGACCACCCAACCATCATTACCCAATTCTGGAACTCTGCCTCCGCTTCCTAGCATGCCAACGTTGCCTACCATCCCTACTGCCCCAAAAGTCACCCTCCCACCTCTTCCAAACCTGCCCTCATTCCCCACCATACCAACTTCTATTCCATTCATCCCATTCTTCTCACCACCACCTGCAAAAACTAGCCCTTGAAAACTGTTCAGTCTGTGCTCCCGATACAAAGAGTTCGGACTATGTGCCTTTGCTTTGGTGTGCTCTAGTTCCTTCAAACATTAATCTTGTTTCACCAAGGGAATATATAGAGGCTTTTAGCCATTTGTCTCATCGCATATTTCCATTTTACTGGTGTAAGAATTTTTCTTTCTTCTTTCTTGTTCGTTTTTTTGTTTTGGTTTTCCACCATTATTGGGAGTTTGCTGTATTATTGGTATCTTGTTCTTGTATTATCAGAAATCACTTTGTGGTTTATATGTATTGAATACTGTAATAATAATATACTAGGAATTGGTCGAACTTTGCGACAGGATTAATTTCTTATTCGTACACAACAATATTTATTATATAAATTTAATGAATGAAAAGAAAATTTTAGTATATTTATTTTAAATTTAATGAAGTAAAAAACATATAGAAATTAACTAAAAATAATTGTAAATTCCAATATTCATAATGTTCATATATAAATCTATATAATATAAATATAAAAAAAATTTTATCTTTTATCAAATCGAGATAGATAAAAATTCATCATATACAAATGTGTTTTGACATCTTTATTAATTGATAACTTTTATTGTAAAATTTATTTAATTAAAAAAAAAAAGATAAAAAGGTCCAAAGGAGGTGGTCCATTAGTTTTTTTTTTTTTTTTAACAAAATTAATTTAAAAAAAGTATAAAAACAAAAGAAAAAGGGAAAAAGAGAGAGAGTTCTCATTTGGGTACAACTAAACATCCCAATTTATCTTAACATTTTAATCTCTTAAATTAAGGTATTAAATAGTAATTTTATTAATAAAAATTATAAAATAAATAAATAAATAAATATATAATTGGAATGTCATGTGAACATCTAAATTGAGCTTAAAATATAAATATTTTATATTAAGACATCAAATAATAATTTATTAATTTAATATACATAATTAAATAAATAATAAAATATATTCTTTTATATAAAACATGGAGTGATTTAGGTAGAGCACTATAAATTATATCAAGCCCATCTCACTTTCTTAAAAAAAATTCAATTAGACTCGAGATCAATTTTTTTATAAAAACACTTGTTTCGAACCAAGACGAATTAAAATTCATCGGATATTAATTGTTTGGTCATTTATATCAATTAACTAATTTGATTTTAGAATTATTTAATTAAAATAAATTTTAACAAAATAAAAAATATAATAAAAACAAATAAGAGTATTATGTGAGCACCTTCACTGATATTATTTTCTTACAAAAATGATCTAATTTAAAAAAAATAAAAAAAGCAAAAAATACAAACTACAAAGTATAAAGTACCCAAAAAAAAAAGAAAAGGCTAATTAAGGTATCACGTGAATATTCGATTATTCTTAAAATCTTGCAACCTTTGATATAAAGGATGTATGAATGGATGTGTAAGATCCCAAGCAAAAAAAAAGGAAAATAATCAAAATAGAATCCAATGTGAACACTTACATTGATCCCTTTTTGTGATAAAGAAAAATATTTTAATGAATAATATCAACTGAATCCCACTATAAATATAAAAAAAAATTATTTATTAAATATGGAGAGAGAAAAAAAAGTGAGTCAAAGGGGTGACACTTGGAGGCCAAAAAGTGTAAAATTTATGTTCTGGATATTAAAATTATATACTTTATATAATCTCCAAGGTGGGTAAGACCATTAACTTGCCATCAACCTCGCTTTATATTTTCTTAAAAAACTCAATTTGTCCCGATTCAATTCCTATTTAAAATAAATCACCTCTTATCAGGTTGAAATCTATAAAATTCAAAATATTTTTACATTTTTATTTATCGATATATTTTATTATAAAATTTATTTAATTAAAAAATATAAAATAATAAATTAAAGTATCATATAGATAAGATATGTCATATCTGATAACTTAAAATAAATAATTGTAAATTATACATTCGAGATGATCCAATATGTGACTATCGATAAGAGTCAAACTTAAGATATCTTCATTGAAGAAGATAAATTTTAACTGATTGAATCAATCATTTATTAATAATATATTGTATTTATATATAATACTAATATGATATCCGCACATTGATGCCAGTTCAAAAATTATCAATGCTAATTCATGAAAGATAATGGCAATAAAGATATATTCATCTAAAAACAAAAACAAAAGACTATAACCTTTTTATAGCAATTTCAAAAATTATAAGTAACAATCAATATGCAAAACACATAAAGGTCTGATAACACAAAAATACTTACCTCAAAGCCTCGAGCCAAGTATTTGAAAATCAATATTTCTAGTTTAAAACAACCACAAAATCTAACTTAACTATTTGAAGTTGGTTCAAGGTTTGCAATGGTTCATACCATAATATCATTGACACAAAAATATTATAGCCACAAAACATTATAAGCTGCAAAAAAAAAATAAAAAATTGTGAAAGTATAAATATCCTATCTTGTAAAATGTTAAATAATCATGGATAGTAAATTTGTATTAAATCCAAATAAAAAAAATGTATATTCAATTACTTATAATAAAAAATTTATTTTAAAAAATCTTTAAAAATTAATTAACTAATTCGACTACAAAAACAATAAAAATAACACATTGAAGATGAAAAAAAAAAAAGTTCAAATAAAGAACTTTTAAATTGTAACAAAAGATAAATAAAAAAATTAGATTTTGATTTAGATTTTAGTTACATTCAATCATTTCAGATTTTAAATAACTATTAAATTATTGACATTTAAAATAAATTGAAATCGAATTAAGTTAGTTTATTTTTATAATTACGTGTATTATATTGTTTTTAATTAAATTAAAATTAAAATCAATAAAAATTTTATTTATACTTAATTTGAATTTCGAATTGTTTTAAGTTTGAGTTTATTAATCTATGTTATTATAACTCTACTTTTATGGCACCAATAATAAATTTCAAAATAGAATGAGAATACAACACAATATAAATTTAAGTGCAAAAATGATAGAAATACTAATAATAATTCTAAAAGAAAATCCTTATGTCCAAACCTTGCAAAAATTAAAGAACAAATCTTTTTTTTTTAGAATTTGAAATTCGTATTGCAAAAATATTATTCTAGATCAATGAGTTTATAATTATTTATTTGTTGATCAAATTTCTGTTATATGAGTTAAGGGAAATAATTCAAATATTTCATTTGAAGGAGATATTATAGTTTATGCTAATTTAGAAATAAATCAATGATAACTTAATAGTAAATTAGTTTCAGTTTCATAATAATTAATTGATAGTAGTAGATATTAAATAATTTAATAATAAATCAATTATAAATTAGTAGTAAATAATTGATAATTTAGTAGTTATTTATTAAAAACTTAAAAGTAAATTAATATAACTTAATAGTAAATCATCGATAACATAATAGTTAATCATTGATAGTAAATTATGCATAATTTAATAGTAAATTGTGCATAATTTAATATAAAACAGTACTAACTTGATAGTGGATAATAGATAATTTAGTGGTAAATTAGTGATAATTTTGTAATAAATAATTAAAATTTAAGTAGTAAATCAAAGATAACATAATAAATATATAAAAGTAATAGTAAATCATTGATAATTTGACAGTAAATTGATAACTTAGTAGTAAATCACTAATGATATAATAGTAAATTATTAATGATTTAGTTGTAAATCATAGATAATTTAGTAATAATTAGTTAATCATTGATAATTTTATTGTAAATCATCGATAAATTAATAATAAATTAGTTATAATTTTATAATAAATCATCAACAACTTAATAGTAAATCACCAATAATGATTGGTAAATCATTCATAATTTAATGGCAAATCATTTATAAATTAGTAGTATATCGTTGATACTTTAGTAGTAAATAACTAATAATTTAATTATCAATCATTAATAACTTTTATTATATTTAAAGTTACCCAAAATTAAACTCTAGGTACTAATAGAAATGAAGTCAAAACTTTCATTTTAACAATTAGAATAAACCTTCCATGAACATATTCAACAAAAATTTAGTGAAAAAATTATGAACTTGAATAAAACAATAATATTATTAAACAAAAAAAAAATTATCTCGTATATTATTAGTGGACTTTTAAATTTCATGTTTCATAGTTGTAAATACAAAACAACGTATTAATAAATTAACAATAGGTTAACAAAAAATAAGTGAAAACTTATTTTGTTAATAATTAAAATAATTATAAATCGAGATACTTAATATAAATCAGTTTTAATTTAATAGTAATTAATTGTTTAAGGTAACATAACAAATAAAGTAATCATTATTTCATGTTAATGTTTGAAATTATAAATAAACTCATATCTTAATACATCAAAATTATAGTTAATGCAATTATAACTTAATAGTAAAATAGGCTAATATTTAATATTAATTAATGATAACTTGATAACAAATTATGTTAATTTGTACTAATTGATAATAATGTGTAGAATATATGATTCTAAATATGACTCAATGTAATAAGAGAAATGTATAATAACATAATAGTAAATAATTGATAATTTAGATGTAAATTGTTGATAATTAAATAGTCAGTCACTAATAATTTAATTGTAAATAAGCGAGAATTTAGTAGCAAATTAGTTCATTATTGATAACTTTATAGTAAATCATCGATTAATTAATAGTAAATAAATTATAACTTTATAACAAATCATCAATAACTTAGTAGTAAATTATTAATAATTTAGTAGTAAATCAGTCATAACTTAGTAGTAAGTCATTCATAAATTAGTAGTAAATTAATCATTAATTTAGTAATAAATCATTGATAATGTAGCAGTATATCATTGATAGATTAGTTAAAATCATTGATAACATAATAGTAAATTAATGATAACTTAATTGTCAATCATTGATAAATTTTTTTCTTTAAATTTGAAGTTGTCAAGAATTGAATCTTAGTTACTTGCAAAAATAGAGTTAGAAATTTAATTTTGGGAAACTAGAACAAACTTACCATAAGCCTATTCCATAAAAAAATTTAGTGAACAAAAATTCTAAATTTAAATGAAATAATAATGTTATTATATTAAAAAAAATAGTCTTATATTAAAATTGAACCCCCTTTTCCTATTGGAATCCATCATTAAATATATGATAACAAAAATTTTATTAATAATTACTAAAAGTATATCATAAGTTATTCAAAGATTACTACAATTAAATAAAGTGGTTACTAAAATTTTATAAAAAATTATCAAAATTATATCAATGGTACTAAAATTTATCATAAGTTACCAAAATTTTTATAAAAGGTTTTCAAAAAAAAAATTTAAATAAAATTATTATTATTATTATTATTATTATTATTATTATTATTATTATTATTATAAAAATTATTTATTGAATAAATTTTTAGATATAAAAATTATACATGCGTTATGCACCTGCCAAATACTAGTACATATATATATATATATATATAACGAATTATATGTGAATTTGACATAATAATTTATCTTGTTTTACATGTATTTGACACAACAAAAATAGAAAGGATGCAGGTCTAATTTTATCCTTCTCATGCCTGTTGTGTATAACGTATGGGTTATTTCCTTATTATTCTGTTGGCAGAATTGATTTTTGACATGTCAGATACATAAAGAAACCATATTTGGCGTTTTCAAGTTGAAAGTAAAGCTAATATATTACACCTGTTGTAAACCAGGTCATACTCAAAAATATAAATCTAATGAGATAATGATGAACATAGATTCAGCACCATTGGTTAAAAAGAGTGAAATCAAGGTAATTCCAGTTTGTAGGCAGTCTAAGCTGAAAGAACAAATAACACGACCTCCCAAGGATCCCACAAGTTTTGCTCAAGAGGAGTGGAACTAGTACAATTCCGGAATCAAAGCAGCTTACAGCTAAGCAAACAGCCCAACCTCTCAAAGATCCCACAGGATTTGCCAAAAAGAGTGCAATTAGTAGAATTCCGGCATCAATGCATTTTATGAAGAAAAAGGAAACAATTCAACCTCCCCAAAATCCTCCAGATTTGGTCGAGAATGGTGAAACCAGTACAATTCTGGCATCGAAGCATGTTATGCACAAAAAGGAAACAGCCCAACCTCGCAGGGTTGGTGAAGAATATTGGAACTAGAAGAACTCTGGCATCAAAGCATGTTATGCAGAAAAAGGAAACAGCCCAACCTCCCAAAGATCCTGCAGGATTGGTCAATAATATTGGAACTATAGCATACATAAAAAGAAAACGACCCAATCTCCTAACGACTCTGCACCATGGTTTAAGAAGAGTGAAACTACTACTAGAATTCCACAGAAAAGGGAGAAAACCGAACCTTCCAAAGGCTCTGCTGGGCTGGTGAGTAGGAGTGGAACAGGTAGAATATTGGAACTAGAAGAACTCTGGCATCAAAGCATGTTATGCAGAAAAAGGAAACAGCCCAACCTCCCAAAGATCCTGCAGGATTGGTCAATAATATTGGAACTATAGCATGCATAAAAAGAAAACGACCCAATCTCCTAACGACTCTGCACCATGGTTTAAGAAGAGTGAAACTACTACTAGAATTCCACAGAAAAGGGAAAAAACCGAACCTTCCAAAGGCTCTGCTGGGCTGGTGAGTAGGAGTGGAACAGGTAGAACTCTGCCTTCTAAGCTGGTTGCACATGAAAAGGAAACAATCCCAGCCAAAACAAGAAAAGAGCAACATATCTGCGAAGATCATAGACTGTGGGAAGGTATGTCCACAGATTCTTTCCGGTTTTTTCTATTCTTATCTGATACTAATATCTTTTCACACTCATCCAACACTTGCATATGGATGGTAATCTGCGTAGAACATTGCACTTTCAGTTTAGTCTTATAATTTACTTGTTCTTGTTACCTGTATAATTGCATACACATTGCCAGAAAATCCCAGGGAGAGATCCTGAAATGTAAGTTTCTTGGAATAATTTGGCTTACCACTGTTCAAGTAGCACATTATAGAAATAGCGCTAAAAACAGATAACTGAGATATATGGTATATTGCTTGAAGTGACAGAACTTATATGGGAAATATCTAGGAACATAGGTCATAACAAAAATATTAGGGAGACGGAAGAAACTTCCAGCCAAGTATGTTGAAAGGTGTGAAAAGTAAAGGCCAGTAGAGTTAAATATATTAGCTTGATGTTTTCTGTAATCTGCTATTCAATGTAAGATTCACCAATTTAGATTTTTTTTTTAGAATGACCGCAAAAGGAGAGACAAAAAAGAGAAAAATCAACCTTTATCATATCAATTTCCTTCCAAATTTGCAGGTTATGATCAGCGCATTGTGCCACTTGAGAATAGCCGTATGTTATGTAATGGTGATCTTGCAACTGAACGGAACATGATCCAGATATAGAGCGTCTTAATCCTGCAGAGAACGCTGTTCTTTCATGTGGTCATGTCTTTCATAGCCTGTGCTTACTATTCTCCAAATCTGAGAAGTCTAGAGATCCTCCTTGCATGATATGTGCCAGTATTGTCTTAGAGACTCTTTATTGTTTCTTTCTCTTGAAATTCTCATTTTTTGTACTCCTAGATTAATTCTTTTGCTGATATTCTAGTGTAGGAAAGGAGAAAGGAAATCAAATCACAAATGGGAACTATTTCAACTTCCTCAACCATGAATTTTATGCAAATTGGAATAGAAAATCTAACTTCACAAGCTTCAAGTACACATTTATATCCTTGCAAGGATTACTGAGCTTACTTTAGCAGCAGATTATGAAATTGATATATGGTTGACTGAAATCCCAATTTCATTTTTCTTTATTCCCATTTTTTTACTTTTATATTTTTTTATTCTTGAGTTATCAAAATTTAAATTTAGATCACTAAAGTTAAGAATCCAACACTTTACTGACAATCCACACGTGGCTGTTGGCAATATTTTATCCCTTGCATTGTCAGAATAAGAATATCAAGAAGATTGCGGAGGGAAAGGTTACTAGGTGTTTTCTTTCAGTGACAAATTTGAAGAGAATCTGCTTGTTCACTTTCCTCTGTACATCAACATAATTAGGTTCCCACATGCATAGCTTTCAACGTATTTATTCCCCTCCCCGGACCCCAGTCATGATCAGAAGATGCTTCCGGAGCTTGGCTTTTCTTTAATGTGGTCATTGCCTATTCACAAACATGTCACATCCTAAAAAGCAGTCCACAGGTCCTCCACACCTCGTAGTTCCATGCAAATATTTTGGAGAAATGGAAATGAGTGCAAATCAAATGGTAAATGGAAGTGCTTGAACATCCTGAACCATGAATTTATTTATGCATTGAAAAGACTACATGTGAATTGTTACCTGCTGTCTCGCTAAAACAAGTTTCTATTGCTAACAATGTTTAAAGACATTCGCTCAAAATCTTGGCAAGCATTCATAGAAATAGGATGCTTAAATTATGTCGTAGCAGGACATGACACTTCAATCTTCGTAGTTGAAGTAACTTGATCCTTCACCCATGTTTTTCTTTTCTGTTTGCTTTTCCATTTTCCCCAACAGAGTACAGTCGGGTGGCTACAAGGTTTTCCAGCTGCTCTATGAAAACCAATTCTTAACACTATAATTAATTACATAACTCGTCTAAGCAGTTGGGAAATTTTTTTCCCCGTTTCTGCATATTGATCGGAATCTTTAAACACAATTAAAAAAAATTAGTGTGAAACAGCTATTTTACATCAATGTATGCTATTTTCATTCACAATATCATATTATTAAAAAATAACAATCATTTTATTACACATTATATATATGATTTTATTAAAATAAATATTTATTATTTAATTATCACTGATGCATAATAAATGATTAATTTTTTTAATAAAATAATTACGTGAATTAAAGTAAACTGTTTAATTCAATATTTGTCATATATGCTTATATAATCTTCAAACGGTTGGCCGCCAAAATTAGAAATTCGAAACATCCATCAACAGGATTCAACAACATCCAAGGCAACCAACCTCACCAAACTAGCCCAAATCCCTTCATGTTAAAAATATCCACCTTACGACCAAGCGCTAAAAGCAATTTGATAAATTTGCACTGTGTATGATAAGAACAGAGAACTTGCACAGATCAATTACAATTTTACTTTCAAAATAAAATAGAACCAACAATCTGCTTGAGATATTACATCAAATAATTTTGCTAAAACACCTAAGAATTTTACATGGGCTTTACTAGAATTCTTCATCAAAAGCATTTTCCAAATCCTCATAAATCCCATCGTCCAATCATCCCACCTGATATGATAGACAACCATCAGATTGCCAGCTAACATGGGAGATTGGGAAAGTCACTTGATATTTTATCATTTTTAAACAGTTGATAAACAATAAAACTATCTTATCTAGCTTGACTCTCTCCATCATCTTCTGAAATGTTAAACAAGAACTTGGGGAGAGATGTAATTCGGGGAAGATGAAGTAGCAACTCGCCAAATGAGTCTTTTCTTGACATGCCTGGAGCCTGCTTGCTACTAGAGACTTCCTTTGTATCCCCTTCTAAACTCTTAGCTGTAATATTAAACTCAGACTCATGAGTTTTGCTTAGCTGAACATCTTTTCCATTGTCAGGTCCATCGTAATTTTCTCCATTTGCCTGTGAGTTTGTGCCTGTTGTAGTGTCCTTTTGCAAAAGACAGCAGAGAGAATTGACCCTTGACATGAGGGATTTCTCATCAGAAGTTGTTGTAAATTGAGTGTCACTGAGAAGGTACTGTGCAATCTCCTCCAGCTTTTCCTGGCAGTCCGGTCTATGTTCAGAGGATGGATTTTCAGAGGTCATCTGTTCCGAAAGACGGTGTCCGATATGGTTCATAAGATCACTCATGGACATAGATGGGTGAAGTCCAGGCACTTTTATCTGGTCCCAATTCCTTGGCCCCTTTGAATCCACAGCTTCACAAACTCCACTTCCTTCAATGGCATGAGAGTCCATCACTAATGTAAAATTAGAAACTAATTAGAGAAGCAGAAAGAAAAAAAAGTAAGAATGCCATACTTACAAAAAGTTATATAATACTATTTCACAATGAAGAAAACATCTTTCTACTCGCTATAAGTCTAAGCCCAGGAAAAAGAAAACAGTATCAATACACATACTGAATCCATCAGACACGGAAGAAATAAAAAAGAATGTATGCAGAATACAGCAGACATAGAAATAAAAAAATAGGTTCATGTGTTCTTTACACTGATGCTTTATCAGCACCATCACCACCATTAAAAAAACCTTCAATCCTGTTTAATATTATTATCAACAATTAAAAAGCATACTTCATATCAACTGTAGTCAAATTCCTAAGAAATCACATACTATGCTGTATAGACATTGGACTTCAAAAGAGCAAATAAAAGAGAATGCAAAACGACCATATAACTTAAAAAACTTTATCCATCAGACCATTAAAAACAAACCCCAAGCTCCTAAATGCTTACCTGAACTGGGGGACAGAGCTTCCCTGGACATATTTTCTGAGGTTATACCAGCAGAATCCCCTTTCTCAATCTCCAAGGACGAAGACTGAGCTGCAGCTGGTGATGCTATATTCTGGAAGACAGAACTAGTGGACCTTTTACCAGTCTCACCCTGGCCAAAATCATGCCCTTTCGGTTCATCACAATCCTCAAACACCGAAGTCCGTGATTCAAAGTATGGTGAATCCAAAATTATCTCTGGCTGTCTGCTTAAACAGTTCAGACGCATGTCACACTGGATGAGTTTTTCAAAATGTTTGTTTAACGATTCTTGGGGACACTGTAGAAAATGTTGCCTAAAAAGCCACAATAAAAATTTTCCATTAGTATATTAGCTGCATAACTATATGCAAACAATTCAGCTTGTACATGTACTTCCACAAATAAGAATTACATCCATAATACTTTTACCTATTGATGCTAGCTTGACCATCAGTAAAATCTGAAGTTGCCTGCCACAAGGTGTGTTTTCTAGGCTGCGGATTAGTCTCTCGGAAGAAAAGGGGCTGTCTAGCCAGCTGCATCACCAAAGAAACAACCAAAAGTCATAAATATTTAGATTGCAGGAAAATAAGAGAGAGAGAGACAGCGAAGATCCTACAAAACACAAGAAAGTTTACCACAACATTCAAAGTCCCCGGTCCATTATCAGGACAATTTGCCTTCAGAGCCATAATATCTGACCACTGTATTTCTATCTTACTCTTAAGCCCACCGTCCAATACCTCCCAAACAAGCTTATGCTTTGCAAAATAACACTTGGCCACTAAATCACCTTCATACCTCGACTTATACTGCAAATCACCGAGTAAACAATTCTTCAGCTACTTGACCACCAAAATAATTGCATTTTTTAAAACAATAAATTAAACTTATTAAAACGTCACCTCCCAATGGCCGATTCGAAGAATGGAAGCTGGAAAATTTGAGGCTTTAAGCTTATCAGCAGACGCAGCAGCTTTAGCCTCCTTTTTGACTTCAGAGCTCAAGTTTTCGGCTTGGACAGCTGAGCCACTGCTTTGGGATTGAGAGAGGCGCATTTGGATCAAATCCAAAAGTGAAGGACTCTTCCGTAGCCTCAAACCAAGTGGGCTCGGCTCATCCAACGGATTGTATTGCGATGGCGGGATAGGGAAAGGATTGGCATCGGAGTTCGACTGATAAAAAAAATCATCAAAATAATTCAAAAGAAAAATTAAAGAAACCCAGAAACAAAATTTTTAAAATTTAAAACCATACAAAGCTCTTCTCTTTCACAAAATAGTTGAGATCTTTCTCCAAAAAAAGTAAATGTTTTATTTCACTACAAAAACAAAGGGAAATAAAATTGAAAAACAAACTACCTGTTGAACATTTGAAGAAGGTTTGGATCGTTTATTAAGAGGGCCATGTTCTTCCTCTAAAGAGTCCTCGACGATCTCCAATTTCACCGGCAGCTTATCCCCGCACGCCGTCCTTTCGGACTCCGGCCTAAGATTTCCCGATCTCATCAACTGCATCATCCAATCAAAGCGAAACCCCGATTTTCCCAATCCCAATCCCAAAAAATGGCGGAAAATCCAATCTTAATTTTTCTCTCTCAGAAATGACGGAAAGAGCAAATTCCGGAGATTCTGAAAACCCTAGTAAATTATTTTAGGAAATCAAATTAATAGTGTTAAAAGAAGAGAGAGGGAGAGAGGGAAAGAGCGGCTTTTTTTTACGGCGAGCACGTGCGAGATCCCGCGTTATTCGAACCATCTCGCTCGCGATAAAGTACTGAGATTACTTTAATATCCTTGATTTGCGGCAATTATTGGTAGCGGTGATATCAATCCGTTGATGAGATTTAATTTAATTTTTGAATAATGTATAAAATTATAAAATTTAATATTTTAATTTAAATTAATTTTTTTATAATTTAATTTGATTTATTGTTTTTTAAATTTTAAATTTTATTCTTTATATATTAAAATAATATAATTTTTAATATATTTAAATAAATTTAAGTATAAAATAATTATTTTATTTTATAAAAATTTAAAATATAAAAAATTAATAAAAATATATAATTTTATTTTTTCAATTTTTTACTTTTTTAAATCTAAATTTAATATAAATATTATGATTTCTAATCTATTTTTAATTTTTTTATTCTTATCACCCCTAATTATTGGGTTGGAGTGGAGGTTATTTTGGGTAAGTGGGAAAAGAGGAGAATGTGCTGGCAGACACGTATACACGGTAATGGATAATATATAGGGCCTACAGCAGTTAGGGTTTCGTTAAATGACGGCGGTGGTGTGGTGCTGTCTGACAAGTGGCGAGAGATCCGGCAATAGCTTCTAGCATATATTTTTTATGTTGACACGTACACTTTCATTGGATGGCTAGGACAAAACGGCTAATACCAGGATTTTTTTTTTTCTTGAAAAATGTTAACGAATATCTGGTAGCTTGATTAAGATACTGTACAAAGAGAAAAAAAACCCAATTAATACATTGCTTTAAAAATTAATTTTATAAGTTTAAATTTTTTAAGTAAGTGTTTTGTTAAGTAAAAAGATACTTTTTAAATTAGTACATTAGATAATTTTTTTTCAATGTATTGAGATTTATAATATTAATAATTATCAATTATAATATTTTTTATTACATCATATGAGTAAAATTTTAATACAAATTAAAAAAAATGAGAGAATTATTCGAAATTAAATTTTTGATGTCCCTTCAAACGTCTTTAATTATTAAACTAAAAGTTTAGGGATAATTATGACATTTAATACACAAATATCTTACTATATATAATGTCCACTATAAAAAAAATATTTGTAAAAAACAAAAATGGATGATATGATTTAAAACCCAAAATAAACTTAAAAGTTAATGAAATACTTTTTGAAATAGAACTTTAATTAACCATAAGAAGTTTCTATTAAGGGTGACATAAGTTGGACCAAATATAAATTAAATTTAGATATAATATCAGCATTTTACATATTTATCTAAATTCAATACAATTTGATAATTTGAATATTAATTATTGCCTATACGTCCAAATTATTAAATGGTACATCTTAGGGTAGTTTATATAATTTTTTTTCTAAAAAGTATCATACTTTTGTTTTTTTTTATTAAATTTTAAAACATTGATAATTTAATAATTTTAATATTTATACAATAATTTTAAATCGAGTCAAATTAAATTCGTTACTTAAATGTTAAAACTAAAGCTCAATTTGTTTCTTAGTTGGATCTTATTTTTTACCTAAATTTGTTTAACAAATTTAATATTTTTGTTCAATCTTATTATATATTTTAAAAAAAATTTAAATTTAAATGAGTAACCCAATCATTGAGCAGATACGACAATGTGGCTTAACGGAAGCAAGTTTAGAGAAAGTTCCAAACGACGTTACAGATATTATAGGGACAGCGTCCAAGTTGGATGGACCCATTCTCATTCTCACGCACATTTGACACGACCAACGGCCATGCCGCGCCGCCAACAACCATACCATTATTTGACATTGATGTCGCGGTTTGAAAAAAATATATGTATGTTTGAAAAATATCGTGACCAATTGTTGGGAAAAATGCAATTGGAGATTTCTAATATTTGGTATTATTGTAAAAAATATTATGAAGAATTAAAACATCTAAAAAGAATATAATCTTAAAAAGATTAAAAAATTATTAAGATGTATAGTAAATAAATTATGTCAAAATTTAATTTAAAATGTACACAGAAGTATAATTTTTAAGAAATTAAATTCCCTCAAATTAGATTTTAAATAGTTATATTTTTACTCTATATATTTTTATTTTAAATTTAAAGTATTTGAATAAAAAATAATTCTATCGTTCAAATAAATACGAATGGACATTTTTATTGTTTCATACTAAAAATGCATTTGGGTATTGCAAAATTGCCGTGCAAAGGCATTTTAGGGTCAAAGCAAGAAGTGTTTGGTGTTGCTTGTGGGTTAAAAGCAAGATTAAGAAAAAATTGAGAAAATCAAAATTTTAATTTAAAATTATAGTATTTAATTCAATTTGAATCTATTTTTTATTTGATTCTAATTAAATTTAGATATTAAATATATATATTAAGTTTGGATCAGAAAGTGAAAAAACTTAAATTAAATTATATATTTTTATTAGTTTTTATATATTTTAAATTTTTATAAAATAAAAATAATTATTTTATATCAAAATATATTAAAATAATATAAAAAATTAATTTCAAAACCAATAAATCAAATCAAAACGATAAAATTTGGTTGGTTCATATCGAATTGTATGAAAGATTAGTTTAAATTCAAATTAAATTTTAAAAATTCATAATATTATGTAATATCTGAAAAAATCAAATTGAATCAAATTCAATCCAAATCGTTTTAACCCTTAATCAAAAGTACATTTTGAGTCAAATGGATCTTGCAATTCAATAGTATTGTTTAACAAATAGTATTATCATAATGATTTTAGGGACGATCAGATAAAAATTTTAAAATTTTTAAAATAAAAAGAATCGTCATTGATCTTTTTTTGGTTAGATGTGTTTGACCTTAAAAAACTTGTCTTTCCAATAAAATTTTAAAATTAATTAAAACTTATTAAAAAAATAATTTTTTGTTTGATCTACTAAAATAAATTTGGGTCTAAAAATTCAATTATACATGAAAAATGATTAACACTACCACAGTACCCATTTTAAAAATAGTACAAACTGATCATATATTATCTTTTTGTTTTGATAAAAATGTCTTAATTTTAATATTTACAATAATCCTCTTAATTTTTTATATTTGCAAAATTCTCTTTAAAAAAAAAAACTTTTATTTAGGAATAAAATGAAATTTTTTTGTTTCAAAAAATTTCACTAAATTCTCCAATATCTACATAGAATTTAAAAAAAAAAAAATTTCTTCTTAGATTCTCATTATAATCCTTAAGATCTAGCTTAATATTCTTTTATAAAAAGTAATTATGAAAAAGACCTCAAATATCTATGGAGGGTATCAAAAATTATTTTTATTTAAGAATATTAGTTTTTTTATTTACAACAATTTTCCAAAATCACCATTTGTTAATTTCTATTTGAGGAAATTAAAAAAAAAATGTAAGTGATGTAACATGAAGCCAATGAATAATGCAAATTCCAATTAAAATACAAATGAACAATTTGATCCCGCTTAACTTTATCTCTTTTTATATATTTTATTTATTTAAAAAATATTTAGTTATAAAAGAAATTTTATTTATCATTATTTTGTGTTGGAAAAATCTCTTTAATCAATATTTAAGTAGAATTTAATAAAATTAATCATTTACTTAAGAAAATTTTATAATTAATTTTGGTAAACAAAATGAAAATAATGTTCCTTAGAAAAACTATAATTTGAAATTTCTCTAATATCTAGATAAGGATTCCAAAATCATATTTTCACTTAAAAATACCATCACATCCATATTCTTCAAAATATTAATAATAGTGATTTTTATTTACAAAAAAATACAATTTCAACCTTGAAATTTTAATTTTTTATAAAAAATATTTCACATCAAAAGATGTGTTCTTGTATTTTGACATGTATATTTATGCTCATAAAAAAAAAACAAAATTATATACACCAAAGTGCAACAAATACATCAATGGACTAGTAAAATCAGTTTGGCTAGATTGTAGGTTGGGCTATAGCAAACGGGTCGTGGCAAATGGACTTAGCAGGTTAGGTCAGGTCGCTTTTTTTTTTTTAATTTGATTTTAAAATAAAAAACCCTTTGACTTTTTTCTCTTTTTTTTTTTTTTCTTTTTTCTCTTCTCTTTTTTTTCTTTCTTTTTTCATTCTTCTTAATCTTTTTTTTCCCTTTCTCTTTCCCTCAAACACCAGCAGCTTCATTTCTTTTTTTTTCTCTTTTCTTTCCTCCATTCTTCTTTTTCATTTTATTTTTTTCCTATCCTTCTTTTTTTGTCGATCCCAACTAAACATCAAACTAGCCCCATTCTTTTTTTTTTTCTTTTCTTCTTCTCTTTTCTTTTTTTTTTATTCCTTCATCTCTATTTTTTTTAAATGAAAATATATTACTAAAATAATTAGGAAGCAGTGCCAATAATTCCTAAGATGTTTACAGGGCATTCCCTTATCCACATCTCATCACTACTAGTTTGCAATGTAAATTTAGCTAGCCTATGAGCAGCTACATTAGCTACCCTTTTGATATGTTGTAAACACCTAATTTTGTCCGGTTAATTTGAGCTTATTTGATTCCCATGCATAATTTAAATATTTCAATTTAAGCCAGTTTAAGTTTTTTAATTGGACTCATTCGAATTTTGGTTCGGATTATTTGTTTTTTGATCCTTTTTTTAGACCAAAGCCTAATTATATTTAGTTTTGATCAATTTGAAATTAGGCCATATAGGTTTAAAAGCCCAAAGTTCTAAGATTGAATTCAAAAGCCCAGTGGAAGCCCAAAATCTAATATTTGAATTTAGAACTCAAATTAATTGTTTTTATGATTAATTCAGTTATCTTAATTAATTAAAAATTACAAAAACACACAAAAAAAATCAAAGACTAAAAAACTCAAATGACAGGGTCAACTAGTCAAAAAATTGGCTTTTTTATCTTTCTGTTTTTCCCTTGCATTCTGCCTTAATTCACCTTTAACCCACTTTTATCAAATTCTCATCACGTTTTTAGCCTCCTCAAAACAGTATGAACGCTCTCCCAAAATCAACATTACACTGCCCGAAATGTAGCAATGTCATTGATGCAATGAGCAATAATCCAAAGTTAGCATTAGAGTCCAATAGAGATGGCACAAATAATTAAAAACCATTCAACTATCCAAGAAAAAAAACCTTCAACACCCAGCTGAAAGCTAGCTTTTTCACACAGTTTTTCATCAAAGACCACCATGATCAATTCGATTTCACCATCATCAAAACTATCCTACAAAATCAAAAACACCACAAAAGTCTCCAATAGTCGAAATCACAGCCCAAAAAACCAGAAGACCATTTAACCCCCTTAGCCCACAGCTTTCATACCCCACTTCACTTGAAACTAATAGCAAACCATTATCTATCATAAAACTCATTCCCACTGAAATTATTAGCAAAAACACACAAAAATTGAAAACCAAAAAAACCAAAAACACCTATTGTTATAATTCCTTCCTCCATAAAAACCACAACAGAAAATTTTTTTAAAAAAACCAATTAAGCCATCATACACCAAAATAAAAAAAAAAATCCCAACCCTAACCCCTCAATTTGACCAAACATATTCCCAAATCAAAAACCAAAAATCACACAAAAAAATTCAACATCACAGTCATCACTTTGACGAACCCATTTAGCATAAAAAAGAAAAGAAAAAAAAATGATGATAGCGCTAATGGCAATGCTGATGACTGACAGCTGAGTAAAGGCTCGAGCTTCAACAAAAAAGGGCAAGGTAGGCACAGCGAAAAAGAGAAAAACAAAAAAAAAGATAAAATAAAGTGAGGCTATTCGACAACTGTAGCAAAAAAGGGCAAAAGTAAGTCTATCAAAATTTGAAGCTGAAAATTGGTTTTGTTTTTCTTTGAAGAGATAGGGAAGCCTTTTTTTAATATGAAAAAATAGAGGCATTTGCACCGCACCAAGCTAGGGTTTCAAGCTAGATAAGCTTATTTGGATTCAAGTTTTGTTTTTGTTTTTTCAAGTTTATTTTTAGACTTTTTAATCTAGTATTTAATATTGACAACTATTGAGGGGTTCTTTCATTAGGGATTTTGATAAAATTGTTGACAATATTTCAAGTCATAGTTGCAACTTTGTTTTAGCTAATGCTTGATTTTATGCTTGTAGCTCCTTATTAAAAAAAGTGAAGAAAAGGTTAATCAGGTCAAATCTAACCAGAGACCCAACTGGCCTAAATCGTCACTGCAGACTTGATCCAAACCCAGCCTACTTGCTACTAAAGGTAATCCACATCAATCTTTAAAGAGCCCAATATATTTTGACCATTTTGATATTTGGTTGATTTTGGGTTCAAACCCAAAGAAAGCCCCATTTGGTACATCCTCTACCCTTTTCATCTTGTTATTTTATTAAACATATTTACTTTCCTTATGTTTTAGATTTTTTTGACAATATGTCTTTTATGGATTAATGAAGTTGAAAAAAAATGAAAAATGAAATGAATGAAAAATGGTAATAAATTCTTAATAAATAATAGTAATAATTTTATAATTTAAAAATAATTTTCATTGAAGTGATTTTTTTGGAAATAAAAAATAATAATTTTAAAAAATGATTTTAGAGACCTTGTCTAGATGTTGGAAGGAATTCAAAATTGTGTTTTAAAATTTTAATTCCAACTAGATGTTGGAGAATTAAAAATTAAAAAAAATTATTTCACAAACCAAAAATTATATATAAAATTTCTTTCATTTTTAATTTTTGTTTTAAAAAGGAAATGATAAAAAAAAAAAAATAGGAATAAAATATGCGTAAAATTGGTTAAATTGGTGGTTCTAATTTTTAGCTTTTATTCATATAATTTATTTACTTTATGCTGCATTAGTATAAAACTATTAAGGAAAAAGGAAATTATGATAATCGAACTTACTTTAAAAATCTGCCTAAATGTAGAGGATGATTGAGGAAGTTCAATTTATCGACAATTTTCATTTTTCTCATAAAAAAATCTCTGAAATCCTAAAAACCTAAAACCCCGAGACCTAAACCCTAAAAAACTTAAAACCCCTAAAAACCCTAAAATCCCCAAACACTAAAAACCTAAAACCCCTAAAAACCGTAAAACCTTAAAATCCTAAAACTCTAAAAAACCCTAAGCACTAAAACAAAATATTAAACTCTAAAAACTAGCCAAACCCTAAATCCAACACACCTAAATTGCCTAAACCCTAAAACAGAACCCTAAACTATGAAAACTTGCCAAAACCCTAAATTGCCCAAACCTAAAACCATTATAAAATTCTAAGGATTCACATGAAAATCTCATATAAAGTAATATGTTCTCGAATGTCGCCTAGAGGATAGGGTATTTAAAAATTTTCATTTCACCAAGCTTTTCATGTAATTCCTTAATCTAATAATAATGAGATTACATAACATAAATAAAATAAAATAAATGAGATCTTAAATATAAATAGTCACACCTAAACTCTGCCATAGGTTGGAGAGTTTGGGTGATCTCATTATATTTAAGAAATAAATTTTAAAATTACATTTTATCATCACATATATCATCAATTGACATATACGCATCTATTTATTATTGATTGCATTCATTTTGCATGTTTATACCTCTTACTATTGTTTCTTAATTAATTAAAGCATTATCAATTTTTTTTTTGTTGCATAGAATGTGTTTATGAAAAATATTATTCAAAAAATAGATTTTTAAATAAAACTAAATCAACATTCTAAGGGAAATAATTCTTGGTACTCTGCCTAAATGTTGGATATTCACCAATATTTATCATTTATAAAGAATGTTATTTTCATTTTGAGGAATGTTGTGGTAAGTTATCTATAAATTATGTTTAGACATTGAAGAATTTTAAGGTATTTTTAACTTAAAGATTTTTTTTATATTCATAAATAAAGAATTTTAATAAAATTATTTTTTCTTTTTCATAAGTGAAGGGAATTATTATTAAATTTCAAATTAAAATCATTTTTATCTAAAATCAAAGATAACGTATGATTAATTGGTACTGTATTTGAAAGGGTATAGTGGTGATGCTAATCATTCTCTACGCGTAAAAGAACTTTCAAACCCAACTTTATTTTTATAGATAAAAAATTATTTTTTTGATAAACTTTAAATATGTTTTATTGTTTTATTAAAAAAATAAACTTTTTAGGTGACCAATCACACATAACAAAAAATATTGGTGACGACTCTCTATATTTTTTTATTTTAAAATCTTTTCCTCCAACAATCTCGATATGTTATGACATATGTTCCACTCACAAAAAAAAAAAAAAACAAAAAGACTTCATTTTATTTCTAATACATGCTAAAACATTACCCATTCTAAAAAAATCTTTCTTTTTTTATCAGATTCCATTTATTACATACAAAGCATCATTTCCCAAAATGAGGTAATCTAGCCTCATATACACTACTATCTCCATAGCTTTTGCGACTGCTAAAACTTTGAACATGCTTGGTTCCTGTACATGATCCACTCTGTAGGTAGTAGCTCCCATGACCTTTCCAGCGCTATCCTAAACTATTACACCAATTTCACCTTTCTTGTTTTTATGCTTAGGCATTCCCATAGTACATGAACTATTGTTTCCTCTAGTTGGCAGCATTTTAGGCATGTGCTTTGTATATCGATTCCTCGTTTCCACAATGTGTTATAACTTGGTAGGAAACCATTATTAAGTTTTCACCCAAATATCTTTATCTTGCTAGGGATCCTTACTTTTCATAATTTTTTTTAGGTCTATCTTTCATCTTTTGCTTGCACATTTTTCTCTTGCACCTAGTTTTCATCATTCAAGCATTGGTTAGAGACTATCATATGATATGCATTTCGAATTGAGAACCTGCCATCCTTTTCAAAACTCTAAGTTAAGATATCAACGTGGTTATTTGCACTTAAAGGAATGGAGCATATCAAGTTCGTTTCATCAATAATGAATAAACGACCCAGTAACTCCTTTTTCCACCCATGTGATTGTGTATCAATTAAGTTAGCTTCTTTGACATCTTCATCCATAAGTCTTTGAACCTAGCTATTTGGTGTAATAAGCATGTTATTTGAAGCCATTTGTCCTTTCAAATTTTAATCCAATTTCCATCCCTTCACCTTCTTTTTTAATTTTGCTTGCAGATCCAATCATGTCAACCAAATGCTTCATCAAGTGAGGGATAGGTCTCTTTCTAGATTGAAATCAATGAAATTCTCATTTTAAAAAATCTGACACTTAGTAATCTATAAACCAATGATTCCTTATCTCTGAGTAGACGTCAGCCTTGCTTGGTTAAAAATACCTTATTAAAATATCTGACGCTAAGTACTCTTCCTTTATCTTTCTTTTTTTCTCATTTTTTCTTTTTCCTAAACATTGAAAAAAATTTTCTTTATTCTTTTTTCCTTTTTCTTTTCTCTTTTATTTTCTTTTTTGTTCATTTTCTCCTTGCTATTTCTCGTAACCGACACCTAATCTTTCTTTTATCTTTTTTTTTCTCTTTTTTTCTTCTCCTCATTCTTTTTTTTTTTTTTTCTTTCTCCCTCTTCTTCTCTTTTTTCTAGCTTTTGAAACCTAAGCCGCCTCACAGCACCATCGACTTCTCTTCAACCGAACACTACCTCTTTTTTTTTAATATTTTTTCTACTAGGTTCCTCACCAATTGATAAGGACTATAGTGTGTTTTATTTTTTTTTATGTAACTTTTGAAAAAAAATGATAAAATTTTTTTATTTTTGGTTTGGGTGGGTGTTTGGCCTAATAGGTTTGTTATGAGGGTTGTTAGTGGTGCTTGTAGGTCATAGTTTGGGGATGGATTTTCTAGTTTTTCAACTCTAGCAATGGGAAGGATGGCATTGGTTTTGGTCGAAATGGCCATTGATTGGGGTCTGATGATGTGAAGGGTCTCAATGATAAGAGGTTATTTAGGAAATAAAAATGGAGTGTTAAAGATGCTATGTTGGTGGTTGTATTTGTGGTTATGGGGGTTGATGGCGGAAGTTGTGCTATAGAGAAGTCGGTATGTGTCGTGGAGTAGCTGTAGTGAAGGTTGTATATGTTTCAATTATGGCCTCTTTAAATAGAACGAAAAGTTAGATTTTTTTAATTCTTTTTCAGCTATAAATCCCTTCTTTTTTTTTCTTTATAAGACCAGCTCTACGTGAAGAATAATGGTGAGAGCAAATCCTTAACTTCAAGGATTAAAATTAGCTTGACAGCTTTTTTTGCTAGCAGGGTGGTTGGTGCAGGGGAAATCAGCTAGCAAGGTGGCTAGTGTAGGGGTAAGAGAGGTTGTGCCAGTGCACGGCACCAATTTTTGTCTTTTTGTATTATTTTTTCTTTAATTTTTGAATTAAACTAAATAATTAATTCTAATTATGGGCCTCAAATTGAAAGTTGGATTTTGGGCCCTCAAATCGAATTGTCTGAACCTTGGGCTTCAAGCCCAAATCAAATAGGATTAAACCCAAACAAAATTTGAATTAGATTTTAGGCTCTCAATCTGACCCTACAATCGAGCCTATTCAAGACTAAATAACCAATTTATTTGAGATGTCTGAACGGATACAAAACAAAGCCTATTTTAAATAATCCGAACAAAATTAGGTATTTACATATGTTGGTATAATTCATAAAAGCTAAAGGTGGACACATGATTCATAATTTTTATAAGTCGTGTTGAGTTAGAAACGACACTATTTTTTGTTCTAAACCATACTAAACAAGATTAATTAATATTTTTTTTCAATTTTGTATTTTTTTCATTTATTAACTATTATTAAAAATAACATGTAAGATAAATAAAAATAAAATGAAATAAAAATGATAAATAATTTATGTAGTTTGATAAAATGCCTATATCTACGAGGAGTGATAATAAAATATACTAAATAAAGATATTGAAATTTACAATACTAATATTTCAAAACACACAAAAAAAAAATTATAAGACATAAGACTCTGATTCTATTTCTTATTTTCATTATTTGATAATGTTCTTATATAATATGTTTTGTCTTATACTCAAACTTTTTCACCTAATCAATCTTTAAGTAATATGCACATTTCGATAGTATCCATTCTCATTTTGGTCTTACCAAAGATATCTTAGCTATTTTTGCTACTATTATATCAAGTGGCAATTTTTTTACTTTTAACAGTTTATTTTTTTAATGAGTTTTAATTTACTAGTAGTATAACTTTCATAAAAAGTTTTCTTTTATAAAAGGTGAGGTATCATATATTTTTATATTCAAAATGAAAGGATTATAAATTCATCTAACAATAATTTAAATACTTCATAAGTAGACTTATTTAATATAATTTATGTTTATAAATTATCAATAAAATATCAAAAGTAAGTATAATTTCATCACTAGATTAAAAATATGAATAAAATTCATTTGGATTTATATGTGGTGTCATACTAATCAACCTTACCCATGCTGATACTAACCCTTAATAGGTTATGCCATGCAACCCATGAACCTAAAATCCTTTAACCTTGTGTCGTACTTGACCAGCCCATTTGCTTAACAACGAGCTGTGTCAAGTACGGCACACACCATGCCAAATTGTATTGTGCTTTGCGCGCCCAACCTATTTGACACCTCTAGGTGATAAATGTGTGGGTTCACATCGAATCATTTCAAATTCGAGCCATCTTTTTATTTCAATAGTTATTCAAGAAATGAATTTGATAATATCAAGTCCAAATCATTTTAAATTTGTGTCTTTGAATTCAAATTGTTTTAGATTCAACTTGAGTTCAAATTAGAATAAAATTAGTAGTCATATTTCATTATGCATGAGTTTGATTCTAACCTTATGTTAGATTTATCTAATTATGTTTTAATTGATTTATTTAATTGTTTAGAGAATTTTTATATATGAATGTCATATTTTATTAATTGATTATTATTGTAGTTGTACTTATAATTTCATAAAAATATCAGTTTCAAGTTATTGAAGGTTTTAATCAGTAAAGAAATTTTGGACTTGAATTTTGTGAGATTTCAAGCAATTTCGAGTTTGGCTTTTTATCAATTCAAGTTTGGATGAGCTCCAACTTAAATTTTTTCATGCAGATTTTCACATGGAATTCGTTTTGTCACCTCTAATCCTTTTAGTTTCTACGAAATTAAATTTTACCAATTTACCAAACTCTATTAGATAGTAATTTTACGTGATTTATTGAAAATTATTGCGAAATCTCAATGCAATTTAATTACAATTATTATACTTTCACTGGTTCGTAATAAACGAATACAAATCATTTTAAATAATTTAATTGGGCTAAATTTGAATTATTTTTTTTTTTTTAGTTTCTTGAAAAAGAATTTTTAAAGTGTTACAAAATTTTGTTTTAGGAAAATCAGAGTTTAAGGATATATAAAGCTGACCAAAATTCACCTTTTTTTTTTCTTTTTAAGCTCACAGAAAATACTTTTCATTTTCTTTCTTTATTGTTTTTCCCTATCAAGGGAAAATGCAGAAGCTATTGTTTTTCAACCACTCAGATTGCTAAATTTAGTTTCGTCAATCATCTATCCTTAATTCTATACACCAAAGTTGAGTTGCAATGACTGCTGATTACACTCCAGAAATCAACTCTGATTTACCAAATGAATTGTGGTTAAAACAAATACCAATGAAAAGGTAGACCTCACACAACACTAACGTAAATTCATGAGGTCATGACAAAAGCAGATACAAGAGATCTCATGAATTCCTCTATCTCTTTTGCTTTGAATAGAAATGGTTGCAGATTCTTATGCCACTTTATATGGTCTAAGCCTTTTTTTTTAACCCCCAAAGCACCCACCATTCAGGGCATAGGCATTCAATGCATATAAAGTAATATGTTATGTCATAAACTGGAGTCAAATGAGTGCCTAAGTGATTGAAAAAATAAATTTCAACTTAGAATTGATCAACGGCCACTTAAGGTATTGGAGATTAAAACAATCAACAGATTTTTCTCTGCCATACTTTTGAAACTACAAGAAAACAAGATAAATAAGTCCTTACATGAAACTTGAAGACGCTCTTTACTTAGCATTCCTATTTACTTTGAGATACGGCAAGGCACCAATCACGTTGTCATAGTCACTCCGGCTAACTGCATGCTGTAGACAGAAATTGACAGAACTACCCTATAAGAACAAGTTTCATACTGAAATAGAGACCTAACCATTTAAACTTATCCATTAAAATAAAAATGTTTTCATTTCAAATTATCTCAGCAACTTAAATGGTCTGTTTAAACCAAACAAGGCAATGGATCAATTCCTCATATGTACCAAGGCATCTTGAAGCATGAACACTAATCAGTAAGTAAGTCCATGAGGTTAAACCGGGCATTTAAGGTAAGCCTCTTGGTTTAAGTGTAGTTTACGAGTAAATTCTCACAATGTCAAATACAATTCTAGTACATTTCTGTATGAACTGATTTTCAGCATATGCTTGGGTATTGTACTAAATATGGTTATGCTTAAATTTCTGGGGGAAAAAAAGAAAGAAAGAAAGAAAGACATTCAATTTACGATACGTTCCAACATCTCCAGCCTAGATATTTGTATTTGTTCCAGTGAAGACACAACCAATCATGTTTCAATCAATTAATTGAGCATTTAGACAAAACATTATATTGCTTACGATTATGGAGAGGTTACTTGCAATAAATTTTAATTTTGTGAATACCCTAGCCCTTTAAGTTTAACTTGGAAATTTCTCACAGTCAACTTATCAGAAAAACAAAATAGCAATCTGCCTCTCATCCAACACACTCACCAAACAACGGATAACAACAAATAACTAACATTTCACCTTCAAATAAAGTAAATAAATAAAGAGTACATTCAATTTAAAGTATGTTTTCCAACATCTCCAGCTCCAATATCTTTATATAAGTCATGTTATTAACTGAGCATTTAAGCAAACCATTTTCATTGGTGGTGGTGCATGTTACTTTCAAATACCCTTTGCTCACTTTTTAAAATCATTATGGAACTTTCACACACTGGTAACCGATCAGAAAAAAAACAAAAGTCTAATCTGCATCCCATCCTGCCACACTCACCAAACAATGGGTAACAAAGTTATGATTCCGCCCATCAAAACCTCCTAACAACCAACCTGATTTTAGCACACCCCATAAGAACATGGGTTCATTATTTCACTCTAAGAGCAGCTAATATAGATACTCTCTAAGAAACACCTGATCCTTTTCTCAGAACAAGATATCATACGTACCTATATATAGTGGACAATAAATAGCCTAAATGGGGTAGCCGCACACAACTCTTCTTGAAAGAAAAGAAAGTGATGATATAACAAGCAACAAAACAGCTGCTCCTTCAGGACACTTTTTCTCTCTCTGGATATTAGAAAGAAATGAAAGCAATTTGAAGCCAGTGTGATTGAAAATCCTGACATGCCAAGGCAGAGTCATCTACCAATCCCAACTACACTCGGGAAACTGCACTAGAGCCAAGAGACTGAATCGCAGGACTAAATTCCAATTCACGTTGGGGAAACAAAGGAGCACAGAAAAGGAGGGGAATCCACCAAAATTTAGGATATAATTTTGAAAATGAACCTCATTCTAAGACTTTCAGAAGTACAAAAATAAAAACAATATAATTATTCTCTTTTCAATGTCTAATTTGCCTTCTTGCATTCCACCCCACATCAAAACGCACACATACACCTTGCAGGCTTAAATTTTATTTCTTTAGCACAAGAAACGATTCATAATAAGGAGCTTCGAATTCAGTAATTAACAATATAACCTACAAATTCATTTCCCCCAGTCGGTATATGCAATTAAAGGATCAATTTGCTTCTCTAGTCCTAACTAAGAACCAAAAGGCAGAATGAATTTGGAGCAAATAGCACTCACATTTTCAGACTCCCTAAAAGATCAAAGATTTAATAAGAACAAGGCACAAGCTGAGGCAAAACATCGGAGAGAGCGGAACAAAGAAACTGACCATTTTGGAGAGGCGCAATTTACGCTTGGTGTTCTTCTTAGCCAACAAATGCTGCTTCCCAGCTCTCCTCCTAACTATTTTGCCCCTTCCTGTCACCCGGAATCGCTTTGCAGAAGCCTAATAAATCATAAGACAAAATGAAATGCATTAGAAAAGCACAACCATAGGCGGTTTTTAAGCAGTGCTTTTTGATTGCTAAGACAAATTTTCAAGTTTTTTGGATGAATAGTAGCAAAGAACCGAATTTGCTCATAAAATTTGTAACTTCTTCTGAGTTCTAAAAACTGCAGCTAAAAAGGTGGAATCTTTTGGCTCAAGTTTAACTCGATATAGCAAGCAAATTCAAACAATATTGGTTGATATAACAACGAAAAGCTAATGCTTCTAGATTTGAATCTTTCCTTTGTTTTCTTAGGAATCAAAGAGAGGAAAGAGAGAAGTACCTTGTGGGTTTTCATTTTGTAGCCTTTAGCAGCAAAGACAGTGAAAGATTGGCCTCTTTGGGGGGCAGGGTTAATAGTGGAAAGCTTATGGGAAGCAAATGAAGGGAACCCAGAAATGCTATGAATGGAACTGAGTTTCAAGCCTTTGCCCACCTTGTTGAAGCGGGGGAGTTGGACTGAGCCACGAGGGATTCGAGTGAAGGAGGAGGGATAAGAATGGCAAAAGGGTAAATTAAAAGACATGGTCGTCAAATTTAAAGAAGAAGCCATGGATGAATGTGCTGTTTTCTTGAAGCTAAGGTTGTGTATGTTTGTGGGAGAGAAGTGGATTTGGATAGAAGGGAAGAAAAGTTCAGTCCTAGACGCTGCGTCTTCATGGATTGTCATGGAGCAGCGGAACATAGGCGCTTGTGGCCGTACTTTGTTTATTCCAAAATTATACTATTTTTAAGTTCGAGTTTTTATTATTTTATTTTTTCACCAAAAATATTTCTGTTTAGTTTCAAATTCTACTTCCTAATTTTTTTTAATTTTTTTTAGATGTCCCCAAATTATTTTTTTAACATTTAAAATTCTTACCTTTTATGTTTTAATATTATTTTTTATAATTTTTATTTTTTAATATTAAAAATCTCGAAATTTTAATTTTTTTAAAAATTAAATTAAAGTATTAAATATATTAAAATAAAAAAATTATTAAATTTCATAAAAATCAATAATACCCAAAAAAATTTGATCTAAATACTTAATTTAGAATTAAAAATTTAGATATTTACTCAATTCAAAATTAAATTATTTTATACTAATAAAAATTAAATATAATTAATTTATAATAATTTAGAATCAAATCAAATTTGGTTGCTAATTTGATTTTTTTAAAAAGTCAAAATTTGTTACAAAACTCATAAAAAATAAAAAAAAATTAAATGAAAATGTTTAATTTTCGTTTAATTTTTTTACGTTATATCAGTTTTCTTTCACACCCTCTTCCCTTAGTTCTTCAAATTCTTCGTAACAACCATCACGACAACATAAAATCCAACACCAGAATCGTCGATCACTTCTGGTCGTCGCTTGCCAACGATGATTTTTATGGAAAAAATCACCAAGCACAAAAAAAAGCCACCCTTTCTTCACCCCCTTAACAAGTCGAAGAGAAAGGAACTTAAGGAATATTTATCCAAGAAAACTTGGTTGAAACCAAATATTTCCGACATCTAGTTGGTCAAAACCCAAATTATCACCACCACCTTCATGAATATGACCATAATTCTCATTATCATTGCTACCCAGCAAACCTCTTCAAACTCTTATCTTTCTCCCAAAACTCATCCTTGATCTCTTTCCTTCCTTCAAATGGATTTTGTGCAGTAGTAGTCAATGGTAGCATCCAGATATTCTGCTTGAGAAATAACCATTGATATTGGATTCAATTGGTTTCTCCATAAAAAAAAAAAAGACCAACATGCCTGATAGGCTGTGATTGGGTGTGATTTTCTCAGAAATCAAACACTCTGACTAGGTGTGATTTATTGAAATGGGCAAACAAATGTTTACTGAGGAAGAAAAGTAAGAAACTCTAACTGGGTTTTTGAATGGAAAAAAGCAATCTTATCTTGAATCAACTAACCCTAGCTCCGCTATGGATTTGTTACTATTGAGACGAAATAGAATATAATTTCTGGGAGATGTGTTTTTTTGCTTGTGCTCTAGATAATGGAGAATAGGATTTTTATTTTTTATTTTTTGTTAAAGAGAAAGTGATGGAGATGACCAAAGCACGAATTAGCTGCGGTGGAGCTAAATTGCATCGAGGTGGATTTTTTTTTTTTTTAAAGAATACATGATCCAATCAATCAGGGAGTTTTGAAGATGTTAATTTTATCGTTAAGTTTTCCAAATCTTAATGGTAAATAATTCAATTTAAGGTTGTAATTTTTTTTTTTTATACAATTTACAGATGAAATTGTGGAAGAGAGACTTTAAATGAAGCATATTCCATTATGAAACTTCTAGGAATAATTATTTTTAATAGAAAACACATCTACTCTAAATTAGAAAAAAAAAATCACATAATCATCACTTAAACTTCTTATATTATATAACACGTGTGTCTCTCACAACCTTATTTTTATTTAAAAAGATCATAAATTTTTATAAATTTATTTAATTTAACCTTTATTTATATAAAATAATACATTTAATTTTGAATTAAAAAATTACCTAAAAATTTAATATTAAATTGAACATTTAGCTAATAATTTGAGATGGAAAAAGTGTATATATATATATATATAGATCTAGATATTCGTATGTATTTGAAATCATAAAAAAATATATATTTGTATTAGTGTAATTTTAAAGACAATCCATCTGAATTTGAAATTAGTCAAATATGCATTTTTGCCAATCACAACCACATCAGAAACAATTAAAACTATTCCGTTATTCTAATTTGCCTTACACCTCTACGAAGTCTTAAAAAAATTTAAAAGTAAATTTGGGCAAAAATTTTACAGCTCTTTGCTTGTTTTTTTTTAACAATCAAACCCAATTTCAAATTTATTCAAACTAATGTTCAAATTCATTAAAAAAAAAAAAAAAGATTACCTCAATTGTTGGTTCCATTTGCCCATTTTGTCTGAATCTTGCTCAAAATCAGAAGTGATACTTGGATGAGATTATAATTTTGACGTGAGTTGCTGTTAGGGTTTAATGGATTTGTGAAATGTGAGAGAAAACTAGTAAGATTTGCTGCTAAGTGTTTGAATGTAAATGATCTTGTGATTCAATTGGCTTTAGTTAATTTTTTTTTTTCTAAAATATGGTTAGCTTTTGATTGTAAACGTAAAAAAAAAGTGGTTGTCTATAAAGTTTTCCTAGTTTGAAATGTCATTGTCTGAAATTTTGTGAAATTACATACATGACCTTGTAAGAGAAGTTTTTATGGATAAGGGTAATGGGAATTTTTATTGGACAGAGATACATGAGAGGAAAATGATTTTTTTTTTTAATTTTTTGAGAGAGAGATAAAGGAAAATGTTGTTGGTCATACAGAAAAGCTTTATCTTCAATTTCAAGGGAAACAACTCTCATCTTCTTGTGAGGAGAAATGACACAAGATTTATAAGCAAAATGACTAAAAAGAAAGGTGTGCCTGAAAGTTCAGGAAGCCAGCTGCAGCAGCAAACCAATTTTCCATTGAGGGTTTCCAACACAATTCTTGCAAGGTCTGTGGTTGCTGTATTTGGGCTTGGATTTATAGATGCTGGGTAAGGGTTACACTTTTTCTTCTTCTCCCTTCTTTTACTGTTTTTGATCATCTCAATCTTCTTTCTGGCTTTTCTCTTTGGGTTTGTCAACCCATCGATCTTTTATATATGCAAAAATTTGCAACCCAATCACTTCGTCATGCTTCACTTTAGAATATATTTAGTAATTTTTGTATCCATAAACTATTTATTTTATATCAAATACATATAAAATATTAAAATTATTATTTTATAATTCATATTAACACAATAAATACGAAATATATTTTTTTATTAAAATTTTAAATTAGATTATTTTTATATTTTTTAAAATTTCATACCGTATCTTTATCAACGTATCATAACTAAAATTATAAAATCTTTCAGGTACAGTGGGGATTGGTCAAGGATTGGGGTGATTTCAAAAGAGGTTGAGGACCTGTTGAAGATTGCTGCCATCGTCGTTGTTCCTTTGTGTATCTTTCTTATATTTTCTTTTTCCAAGGAGCCTGCTGAGACTTGAACTGTTGTGTTAGAAAAAGACTTTTGAATTCTTTCCAAACATATATACGCTGTCCAAGTATGTTTATATTGCAGAAATTATTCTAATAACTTCGTGATTTGAAAGGTACACAAAATGATAGTCGTTTCCAAAATTGTTGACACTAATTGAAAGAGAGGCTTTTGCTATTCGGTGTAAGGAAAAATTAGTTATCGAGTTTTTGATTTAGTGGTTAAAGATGTTTAAGAGGATATCAAAATTTTAATTTCAAGTTAAATCTCTTTTTTTTATTTATTTATATTAAAATTTTATTTTCATGATGTAACAAAAAAAAAATTAAGAACATATCAAATTAACTTGATCGTTTAACTTAATTTCGTGTACTATGATTCTCTATTCACAGAACCGGCTTGAATTCTCTTTCTCAAACATTTTATAATTAGTATAGATAAATTTTTATTTAATTATAATAAGAATATTGATCATTATGAAATATTTCATATTTTTGTTAAAATTTTCATGGTGGAGTGATGTAATCCATAAAAATAATTGCTTTGATTTATTTAAATGAGCAGGATGATAAATATTTGAAAAAATATATTATTTTAATAATTTTGAAAATTGTAATATATGGGAGGGAGTGCAAATACATGTTCAAAATTAAAAGGAAAAAATATAAACGTATGTATTCTTCTTCTTTTTTTAAGAAGAAAAAACTTTAGTTTCATTCATTAGAAAACACCTTAGCAGTTACAGTATCATGGACACATTCTGGGTAGTCCTCAATACAATATAATTCGTCCTGGATTTGTAGCCCGAGTCTTGCAAGCTGATGTGCAGCTTCATTCCCTGTTCTTTTTGTATGCATCATTTGAAAGGATTTAAATTGTCTAGCAAGGATTTGAAGCTCTTCAACCAGTACCCCAGTCGGCGACAAAAGTGGGGTAATTTTATCAAGACACTTGGTTTTGCATAAGTTTTATTTGCGGGTAAGAAGTTTCTTGTATTAGTAATGCCCAATTGCTCAGAATCAGTGCTTTGAGATATTATCTTCGTTTTCATGTTCTTTATATGTTTGATAAAATGTCACTTTGAAGCCTTGCTTTTGGTTAAATGCTTAAATTCTTCAATGATCAAAACTAAGAGCACGTAAATTCTGAAATAGAAACATATGTTTGCTTATTGACATTGTATCATAGCGCTAAGAAAGAAGAAAGGAAGAAAACAGTCATAAATAAAACAACAGGAGACAGAAAGAGAGAGAGATGATGAGATGTCAAGGAATAGGGAGAAAAATGAGAGGCCTGAAATTGCTAGCCATGCATTTTCATTTGCTTGTGCATAAGAAAGGACTTGGGCTTTAGGCTTACATTATCCTGTCTAATACCTCTCTTTCTCTCTCTCTTTCTCTCTTCCCAAACATTAACAAAACTCTCCTCTCTCAGCCTCTCCCACCTGCTAGCCTTACATTCTGGCTCGCTTCTGTACAAGAAAGGACTTGGGCTTTACCCTTGTCCTATCCACCTCTCTTTCTCTCCCTTTCTCTCCCCAAACATTAAAAACACGACTCTCCTTCGTAATTTTCTCTCTTTCACAATTCCCTCTCAATTCTTCACCATGTAAAATCTCCTTTCCAGCACCTTTAAGTAACTTAAAACTGATAATTCAATTCAATTCAAAAAATAAAATAAAATAATCACAACCAGAATATCTCATTTTCTCATTTCAATGCTCTAGTTTAATTGCAGCACTATTGCCTTTTGCTTGAGCTACTTCCAGCAGTTTCTTCTCTTTTCTTTTGCTTTTTTTTTAATCTGTTTTGCTGTCAACTGTCAAGTCAAACCCTTCCTGATTTTTTGGACGGAAATTTCTCTCAAAAATTGCATGCAGGGAAATTTAGTCGATAAATTCAATCTGGGTCATAGTTATTATCGTCACAGAATAATTACCAATTGAAGTAGTTAAACAATTCCATGTTTATAACCAACCCTACACTTTTGGTGCACAATGGCTCCCAAAACAGGCAAGACCAAACAACACAAAGCCAAGGGCGAGAAGAAGAAGAAAGGAGAGAAAGGTATACTCTTTTTCTCTCTTTAACTCTCTAGTTCTTTGCATTTCTTTTCCCATATGTCTACTTCCATTTGGTTGCCAAGAAAATAAAGGAAAACCCAAGAAAATAACCTCTAAAACTTACCAAAAAAATCAGCAAAACCTTCGTCGGATAATCATACCTCTCTCTCTCTCTCTCTCTCTCTCTCTATATATATATATATATATAGATGTTTGTTTTATTGGTATTTGATGCTTTGACAAGTCCTATCAATTCAGAAATGTTTGGTTCAAAATCTCAATATCAAAACGGAAACCTTATCTTCAATCCGTTTGCTTTTTTATTTGTTCCATTTTCTCAACAGTTTTGCCGACTGTCATCGAAAATTACCATCGAAAGACCTCAAGAATCCCAACTCACTCCCAAGGTATCTTCAATCCTTCAAGCGGCCATTGGCTTCTTTTGTTTTTTCTCCTTTACATTAATGCAAATGGGCCTATAGACTGAATCTTGGATGTGAGAAAGCTCATAGGGGTCCACGTCGAGACATGTCCTCTGACCAACATCTTCCTTATCTCACGAGGTATAAATATTGATGTTTATATTTCATGCACTTTTAGGGTATCGATATATATTTTATATATCGTTAATGAATAATATAAGTCATGTCATTAATGAAATTTAAAAAAAAAATAAGTTTTTGTGTATTTATTTTAAGAATTTGTAAAAATTTATATTTATTTATTAATAAATAATATCATATGATTTATTGAGAGTATATAATAATACATCAAATATAAATTTATAAATATATGGGTATAATTTTTTATTATGTAAAATTTTTGTGTTCAAAACTATTCACTTAGATAAATGCTGATAGTCTTATAAAAACACATTTCTTAAAATTATTTTAAAACAAAATAAAAGAGGACTTCAAAGAATAATTTATATTTTTTTCTTTTTCTTGTATTCTTATAATGCCGAGTAAATGTTAGCAAATAGTGTAGCAATACCACATGGTAAATTTTTAATGGTTTTTTATTTTATTTTGCAAAAATTTAAGATAGTAGAATAATTACTATTCTTTATCTTGCATAAGCAAATATATATAGCCCTATGGATTTATTTAAATACTAGTATACATTTATACTTAGAGTCATAGTTATTAGAATTGGATTGGACCATTGGTCTAACTGATTGAATCGGTAAATCAATGTTGAAACTGGTTTGGTTTTGTAATTAGATTAATCTTGCAATTAAATTGCTCTAAATCATTATGAATCAACGGTTTACATAATAAACCAATAAACCAGTCAATTTTTTTTAATCGTATTGATTCAATATCAACTAATAAATTTAGGTAAAATATGAAAAAAAAACCCTTTAATTATTTAAAATAATCTAATTAAGCCTGTATACTACTATTTCACCTAAATAAGAACTCTTATTTTTTTATTATCAAAGCCATTGTATCCTTATATTAATAATATGTTGGCATATTTTGAGATATGTAAATAATGACATTGCAAAAAAAATTTACAAATGTGTAAAAATAAGCAATTTTCAAAAAAAAAAAAGATCTAGCAAAAAAATTTATTAATTGATACTATAATTAAAAATAATTACAAAGTTAATAATATATAAAATTAATAAAAAATGAAATGTTAATAAAAATGATTAATTATTTGACCTTAATAAAAAATGATTAATAAAACTATATATATGTAAAATTAATAAAAAAATATACATTCATATAAAAAATATAAAAAATATTTTAATTTCCTTTACTAATTTTCATATAAATATAAATATTTCCTTTTTATTAATTTTATATATAGATATTTCTTTTTTATTACATAAAAATTAATTATTATATATTAATAAATAATGTTTATATTTTAATAAATATAAGTAATGATTATTTATAATTATTTATTAGTTATTATTTATTATATTTATTAAAATATAAATATTATTTCCAACTGTTAAAATATAAAATACAAATTTAATAAAATGTTAAATAATTTTATTTCTAACTAGTAATTATTGTTTTATGAATTTTATATTTTAAAATTTTGTAATTTATGATATACCTTAAAATTTATAGTTTTATGGTTAAATTATTAAACTATAACTTGAGTTAAAAGTATGAATTTTAAACTTTTAAAATATTTATAATTTTTATAATATTTTTTATTGAACCAATAATTGACCTGATTAATCCGATGATTGAACCATTAACTCAGTGACCCAAAATATTGAACAGTTTAATATTTGATACGATTCTGATAATTTTGTTTAGAGTTCATTATTGATATACTAACAATAGAATTTTTAATTCTAAAAGTGGAATTAAAAAGCTATCACATTTATTTTTTAATTTTTTATTTTTACTATATTTAAAGATTAGTGTCACTCTACTAATCCTGACAATGAAGTTTCACTAATGTGATATATAATTATTTTTATACTTGTAATTAATTACTACAACATTTTATTTTTTTTTAGGGTACAGTTTTACCTTATAAATTTATTTTTGGGATAAAGGGTAATTTTGTCATTATACTCCATCTTAATATCGAATTTTAATATTTTATTTTAATTTGATTTAATTTTACTACTAAACTTCGATTTTTGAATGAATTTGCATTGAAACTTTAATTTTGGATGGTTTTAGGCTAATCTAGCAAAAAATTTCTTCAAAATATTCATTTTCAATAACTAATAATAATAAATTTATTGATGAAAATATTTTTAAATGACACATAATTTCTATTTTATCAAAAATTTAAGCTTAAAATTTTTCTAGTTGTCCATGTCACTAATACCCAGTGATGACATCAGCTAGCACCCATACTTTATAAATATATATATATATATATGACTAAGAAGAAAAATACCAACATGGAAAAAAGGTCTTAAAAAATGATACTTAAGGAAGTGATATATCAAATTTGATATCCAATAGTCAAATTTGATCTTAGAGTATCACTTCACTTCTATTCAATGCCATCAGTCATCAGCAGTGTAAAAGAATAAAAAATTCATAAAAAATAAAAAACTAAACTTTAATATTTTATAAAATAAAAATTTTATGTCAATTTTTTATTTTTAATATTTTTATCAATTAATTTATGACTGTTAATTTTTAAAAAATTAATATTTAAAGAATATTCTTTTTCTTAGATTTTGTCTTAAAATCATCTAAAATCAAGATCTAATAATAAATTTCAATAAAATTAAAATAGAGTGACGAAGTTTAAAATAAAATATAGTGGTAAATTTATTCTTAATCTGTTTATCTTTTCTTCATATTTGAAAAAAAAAAGAGAAATTGCGTGGGATCCATTGATACTTTCTAACGGATCCAGTGATCCGGAATCAGTTACCAATAAACAGAATAAGTGTTTGATGTCTCGTGAGCAAAATCTCCTACAGCTACGAGGACCTCAACTAAAGGACTCCGTTGACATCATCTCTCTCAAACGCTGCCACCTGTCCTTCATGAAGGTAACTTCTCGATCTGGCGGTCATTATTTCCTTAGATATATTCTTAATTTCACCTAATCCTACCCCAGAAAATCTAACTTAAAGAAAAAAAATACGGTGCAGAGGACTACACGGAAGATCTAGCGATCGCGCTCATCCGACGGCTCCTTGACATTGTTGCCTGCACAACCTCCTTCAGTTCGCCCAAACCGGCTGGTCGAACCGTACCCAAAGAACCAGCTTCTAAGGAATCGGTCGCTGTTGACAACGGTCCAAGCCATGGGAGTGAATCTTCCGACGATTCGAAGGCGAAGGAAAAAGCCGACGCGACGACGGCGGCAGTGTCGGTGTGTCCTCCGCCACGACTCGGCCAGTTCTACGATTTCTTCTCCTTCTCTCACCTCACCCCTCCTATCCAATGTAAGTTTTTTCCTTTTCTTTGTATCCATGAACTCTCTTTTTAATCTTTTTTTTTTTTAAGTTAAAAATCTTTTCTTGTTTTTTCATTTTTTACAGATATTAGAAGATCAAGTCGTCCATTCCTGGAGGATAAAACAGAAGATGACTTTTTCCAAATTGATGTAAGTGGGATTCTTTAATTTGAAGTTTTTGTTTTTTGCTTTCAGAAATGGGAGAGCTAATTTGATTCTTTGGGACTCCAAATGAAAATGTAGGTTCGGGTTTGTAGTGGGAAACCGATGACCATAGTTGCTTCTCGAAAAGGGTTTTACCAGGTGGGAAAGCGCCCTCTTCTCTGTCACTTACTGGTCACTCTTCTGCAGCACATTAACAGGGTCTTTGATGCTGTAAGTTCCATTTCATCTCTTCTTGTACCTGCTCTTTTCTTTTATATTTTGTGCATGTGAAAGGCTGTTGGGCTTGGACTATTAAGATTCGAACAATTCTCTTTAAAGATGTTTACTTTTTCTGTAAAATGCAATTTTTTTTGGGTGCATAATGCATTAATTTTGAGGAACTCTGATCTTCCTTGCAGACATATAAAGCTCTTTTGAAAGCTTTCACCGAGCACAATAAAGTATGTAAATTTTCAGTCTGAGTTACTGCATTTTGATATTGATAAGAGTAGATGGTTTTAAATTCAATTTGTTCTTTTTTTTTTCCTTACATTTCCAATTCAGTTTGGCAACCTTCCTTATGGTTTTCGGGCCAACACATGGGTCGTTCCTCCTGTAGCAGTGGATAACCCATCAGATTTTCCCCACTTCCAGTGGAAGATGAAAATTGGGGAGGAAATGGAGGTGGACAAGGACAAGATAATAAACATGACAATAGGCAATGGGCATAAGAGTTTGCAATTTTGGCAGCAATGCCTTGCAAAACAGCAGAAGAGAGGCAAATGCGAGATAGGAAAGCCTTTTTACTTCACAGTTTATTTGTCGATTTTTCAGTTTTTAAAGCAGTTGCAGCAATCAGAAACATCATTGAAACCAATGAGAATACTTTTGAGTGACCCTTCTGCTTCAGTTTTGCATGAAGAAAAAGTGGGAGATTTGATTATTGAGGTGACAAGAGATGTTCCTGATGCAAGTGTGAAATTGGATTGTAAAATGATGGGAATTGGGTTCTTGGAATGTCACAAGAGGAGCTTGCTCAGAGAAATTTACATAGAGGTATAACTGCTGATGAGAGTGCAACTGTTCATTTGAGTGAACTATTTCTGTTGGATGTTTACTATGGTGAAATAAGAAAGTGGACTGATTACATTTTTTGTCTTGTAGGATACTTCTACATTAGGTGTTGTGGTTGTCAGACATTGTGGCTACACAGCTGTAGTAAAAGGTTCAGCAGAGGTAAATTGGAGGGGAATCCCATTCCTCAGGACATTGACATGGAGGACCAGCCTGAAGGAGGTGCCAACACTTTAAATGTCAATAGGTCAGCTCATCTCATGTCCATTATACACAAAGATGTATTATATGCACCAACTATCCCTCAATATTGCACAAACTCACAGAAAGAATCATACATACAGATGCATACACAAAGGAAAATGTGCACACACTTGATTTTGAAACAATCAGATTTATTCGAAATTGGATGTGACAGTGGTATTTATGACCATTGCTTACACAATAGGATGGTGAGATATTAATGTCTATCTGTTACTATGAGAAAATATTTATTTACAGCTGGTTGTAATCTTGTAATCTATGTATTTGTATTTGCATCTCTAGAATTAAGTATTTGTATCCCTATAATTAAGGACAAAAAAAATTAGGATAGACAATCCCTCAATTATAAGATCAGTTTTTAGGAAGATTTAGTTTCCTAGTTTAACCCCTATTTAGTTGTATATAAATCTAAGGTTCTTGTATAATTCTTAATGATTAGTTTTTCAATATACATTTAGTTTTACTTTTAGTTTTTCACACAGTTTTATTTTTTAGTTTTTTCACATGGTATTAGAGCTTTAGGCTCTTCTTGGGAAGCAAAATTTTCAGCCTTCATTACTGACTTCTATTTTAGGCCTTCATTGTCGAACCCTGTTTAGACCTTCATTGTCGAACCCTGTTAAGGCCTTCATAGCTATTCTATTTTTCCCTTCTTTAGCCTTCATTGCTAAGAGTCATTTCTGGTTATACCTTAACACTTGTTTTAGTTCAAAGAAAGATATCACTACCACCCAATTTGAGAAAGCATCAACTGGAAAAATCATCAGAGTACTACAGATGTCTCAGAAACAAGGAGAGTTCAACAAAGAAGAGATTGAAAAGCTGAGAAACCTATTGAAAAGCCCATTGTGGTATGTTCCTTGGGTAAGATCTCTAGTTTAGGTAAAGCTTCTGGTTCTCATGAATTAAATGTCTCAGTTAAGCCTATTATGAGTTTTTGGGTCATTGACTCAGGAGCCACAGACCACATGACACATTCCTCACAAAAGTTTAGTACATATACCCCGTGTCCTAAGAATAAGAAAATTGTTGTTGCAGATGGTTCACTTACTACAGTGGCAGGATTAGGAGATGTTCAAGTTAATCCCTCGTTTGTTCTAAAAAATGTTCTTCGTGTTCTTGGATTGTCTACTAATCTGATATCTATACAAAAACTTACCAAAGATATGAATTGCAAAGTGATTTTTTATCCCTCTTACTGTGAATTTCATGACCAGAGTTCGGGGAAGAATATTGGACTTGCTAAAGAGAAGGATGGACTATACTATCTTGAGACATCAAATAACACAAGTAATATCAAGAATAGTATACCTTTGTCATTTCTTTCTGAAAAATCTTTCAATAAAGATAAAATCTGGCTTTATCATTTTCATCTTGGATATCCTTTTTTTGGAACTTTGAGAAACATGTTTCCTTCTTTGTTTAAAGGATTAAACGTCGAAGATTTTCATGGTGATGTTTGTGAACTTGCAAAGCACAGACATGTGTCTTTTTCAATTAGTAACAAAAAAAGTTCTATTTCCTTTTACTTGATTCATAGTGACATTTGGGGTCTCTCTACAATTCCTAATATTTCTGGTGCAAGATGATTTGTTTCATTCATATATGATTGTACCAGGGTCTCTTGGATTTTTTTTACTTAAATCCAAATCAGATGTGAATAGTATGTTTTTAAGCTTCCAAAACATGATCCAAAATAAATTTGGAGTGAGAATAAGGAGATTTAGGTCTGATAATGTAAGAGACTATTTCAACCAGAGTCTATCCACCTATTTCCAAAAAGAGGGGATTATCCATGAGTCATCTTGTGTTAATACTCCATAACAGAATGGAGTGGCAGAGAGGAAAAACAACCATTTACTAGCCACAACCTGAGCCTTCCTTTTTCAAGCAAATATACCCAAATCTTACTGGGAGAAAGCTGTTCTCACTACCACACATATTATAAATAGGTTACCTTCAAGGGTTTTGGGATTCAAAACTCCTATGGAACTACTGTCACAATTCTATCCCAACCTGAATACCACAAACAACCTCACACCTAGGATATTTGGTTGTACATCATTTGTTCATGTTCACAGTCATAACAAGGGAAAGTTGGATCCAAGAGCGATTAAGTGTATCTTTGTGGGGTATTCATCAACACAAAGAGGGTATAAATGCTATCATCCTCCTACCACAAAATTTTGTGTTTTTGCAGATGTCACTTTTAAAGAAAATAGACCATTCTTTACTCAACCTTATCTTCAGGGAGAGACTTCATTCATGAAAAGATAAGGATAAAGACTTCTTTTTGCTTGATTTGTCCCCTTCTTCAACATTTTCACCCATTAATTCTTCTGAGTTGAAACCTGTTTCTGCTGAGCCCAAGTCAAACATTGAATTTGAGTTTGAACCCATTCCGAATACAGAAAATGTGACAAAGGATAATATTGTTCTTGATTCTATGAAGGAATTACAGGTGTACTTAAGAAGGAAAGTTCCAGATCCTGAACCAGTGCCAGTCCAAGAACTTGATCCTAACTCTGGAAATGAGGTAACTACAGTTTTTGACTTTGTTTCTCAAAATGAGCATGAATCTCCTAAAACTATAACTAGTGATTATGATTTTACCTATTGCCATTAGGAAAGGAACCAGAGAATGTACTAAGCATCCACTATATCCAATCTCTAATTTTTGTGTCATTTGAAAAATTCTCATCATCCTACAAAATTTTTCTTGTGAGCCTAAACACTATTTCTATTCCAACTACATTATCCGAGGCATTATTCAATGAGAAATGGAGGCAAGTGATGAAAATAAAAATGGAAGCCTTAGAGAAAACTAAGACATGGGAACTGGTAGAGTTGCCTAAAGGAAAATATCCAGTGGGGTGTAAATGGGTTTTCACTGTAAAATACAAGGCGGATGGTACTGTTGAAAGGTATAAAGCCAGGTTAGTGGCTAAGGGCTACACTCAAACCTATGGAGTGGATTATCAGGAAACTTTTGCTCCAGTTGCCAAGATGAATACAGTTAGAATTTTGTTATCATTGGCTGCAAATTACAATTGGCAACTTCAACAATTTGATGTAAAGAATGCTTTTCTACATGGTGATTTGGAAGAAGAAATATATATAAAGGTTCCACCGGGATTTGGAGGTCATCTAGAAGCAAACAAAGTATGCAAGCTGAAAAGGCTTTAAATGGCCTTAAACAGTCTCCTAAGGCTTGGTTCGGGAGATTTGCCAAAGTGATGCTAGCAATGGGATATAAACAGAGTCAAGGAGATCACACATTATTTATCAAGCGCTCTGATTCAGGGAGAGTCACAGTTCTATTAGTGTATGTTGATGATATAATTGTAACTGAAGACGATGAAAAAGAGAGAGAATCTCTAAAACAGTGTTTGGCTAGAGAATTTGAGATAAAAGAGCTAGGAAGATTGAAATACTTCCTAGGAATTGAAGTAGCTCACTCATGGCATGGTATTTTCATCTCACAACAGAAATATGTGATGGATCTTCTGAAAGAAACTGGGAAGCTCGCATGTAAACCTGCAAATACCCCTATAGATCCTAATCATAAAATTGAAGAAGCTAATGAAGATACTGCTGTAGATAAAGAGATGTACCAAAGATTAGTTGGAAGATTCATTTATCTTTCACATACTAGACCTGATATAGCATATGCTGTGAGTGTGGTAAGTCAATTTATGCATAATCCTAAAGAAATGCACCTACAGGTTGTCTACCGTATATTGCACTATTTGAAGGCCAATCCTGGGAGAGGTATCTTATTCAAAAGAAATTCAGGGTTAGTTCTAGAAGCATATACAGATGTTGATTATGCAGGTTCAATAACTGATAGAAGATCCACCTCAGGTTACTGCACTTTCTTAGGTGGTAATCTTGTGACTTGGAGGAGTAAAAAACAGAATGTGGTGGCAAGATCAAGTGCTGAAACAGAGTTTAGAGCAATGGCTCAAAGAATTTGTGAACTACTATGGTTAAAGATTATCTTAGAAGATTTGAAGATCAAGTGAGGTGGACCAATGAGACTCTACTGTGATAACCAGTATGCAATAAGCATTGCACACAATCTTGTGCAACATGACAGAACAAAACACATTGAAGTAGACTGGCATTTCATAAAGGAGAAACTAGACAGTGGGTTGATTTGTACATCTTATGTATCAACCAATGGCAACTTGCAGATGTGTTGACTAAAAGTCTCAACGGTGCAACATTTCAAAAAATTATTTCTAAGCTAGGAATAGAAAACACCTATTCACCAGCTTAAGGGGGAGTGTGGGAAAACATTTATTTACAGCTGCTTGTAATCTTGTAATTTATGTATTTATATTTGCATCTCTAGAATTAAGTATTTGTATCCTTATAATTAAGGACAAAAAAAATTAGGATAGACAATCCCTAAATTATAGGATTAGTTTTTAGGAAGATTTAGTTTCCTAGTTTAACCCCTATTTAGTTGTATATAAACCTAAGGTTCTTATATAATTCTTAATGACTAGTTTTTCAATATACATTTAGTTTTACTTTTAGTTTTTCACACAGTTTTATTTCTTAGTTTTTCCACAGTTACAAATACCTTTCAGCTTAAGGATGCTATTACACAAGTCTACCACACCTGCGTCAGCTCAGCGATCACAGACTGTAGATTTTGAGAACTTGCGTTCTGCTAGGGCTCCAGTGAGGAAAGTGTTGGAGGATAGCTTGCAGAAGCTACAGAATCAACCCTCTAGTAACTCCAGGTCTATCAGATGGGAGCTCGGAGCAAGCTGGGTGAACATCTTCAAAATCAGGCCTCCGGGAAAACCAAGTCTAAGAAAAATGAAGATGTTAAGCCTGATCTTGCTGTGGAGGGTCTCGGAAAGCAAGGTGCATTGCTAAAGGAGATTAAAAAGAAAACAGATATCAAAGGTGGTAAAACTGAACTGAGTAAGGAGGTTTCACCTGGTAACAACCTTGATATGAACAAGAAATCAGAAGTCAGTAATCAGAAGGAACTGGAGAAGCAAGGCAGGGAAATGGAAATGATGTGGAAGAAACTTCTTCCTGAAGCAGCATATTTGCGACTAAAAGAATCAGAAACTGGCCTTTGCCTTAAGGTTACTTGCTACTTTCCCAGAAGAATGACTGTGCTAAAATTTGATCCATCCATGGGCTCTTTGAACTTATTTACGTATTCCCTTTCCCTAAACCTGTAACATTCTTATTTATTAGCCAGTTCTCTCTGTCTCAAAGGAGAGAAAAACATTGTTGCTTGTAGGTCTTTTTTGTTTTTAAGTTATTAATATTTCTAGGATTTTTCCTTATGTCAGTCGCCTGATGAGTTGATTGAAATGGCACATGAATACTATGCTGATACTGCTCTTCCGAAATTGGTTAGTCCCTTAACAATAAATGTTTCTTTTTTCTCTGAGATATTTTGGGCTTAATATATCTGGTTGGTGTGAATTCTAATCTTTTAGGTGGCAGATTTTGACTCCCTTGAACTTTCGCCTGTTGATGGAAGGACCTTGACAGATTTTATGCATGCAAGGGGTTTGCAAATGTGTTCCCTGGGGCGTGTGGTAAATAATTCATCTCAATATTTTTTTCCTTTATATATATATGTATATATATTTATAATCCAACTTTCCAATTACTTCTAGTCCAGCCAAGTAATAGGTACTTTTGTGCCTGTAGCAAGCAGTAATGATGATCTGTTTCATAAAGAAGCAAAAAAAATAAATAAATAATATTAACAGTTTCATATTATCCATAAAATAATTAAAGCTAATGTAAGGGTATTATTTTTCTTCTGTCATTCTATATTTTGATGATAAAAAATTATATATTGTGATAATCAAGAGAACAGATTATTAAAGAAAAATCAGGCCACCATGTAAAATATGTTTAAAGAAAATATAATTTCTTTTGAATAGTGAATCTGAATTGCTTTTAAACTAAATTAATCCACCCTAAAAAGACCCAAAAAAAAAAAAAAGAGGGAAACAGATAGAGTCACAATTGTTTTAACCTTTTTGGAGTTGTTGAACATATCCACTAAAAGGACCAAAGCTATTACTATGTCAATAATAAAATTTTCTACTGAATGTTGTCAAATTTTGAATTGTTTTCGCTTTTCATTGGTAATTTTTGTCAACCCAGTTGTGGCAATGAATACATTTAAAAGACATTCTCAGACTCTACGAAATGCCTCTAGCAATAGTATATACATGGGATATATATCGTGCACTCTTTAATCACATTATTCTTTTTCCTTTAATATCACTTTTGTACTATGAACAAAAAACAGTTTTGTTTGAGTGGGGGCAGAATTGACTAGATATTATAGTCTTGAGTGTTATTTTGTCCAAATATCTTGGCATAAAAAATCTTTTTGAAGAGTATCTAATCTCATTTAAGTTGGAGAGAAGACAGGGAGCTTGGCTTTCTATATTATTACATATTAATGACTACCATAAAAGACTGATGAAAATTTGACAACCCCTCCTCTTGGTCTCTTCCTCCCCATCTTTTCCTCCTTCCTATTGTTTTAGGTTGAGCTTGCTGACAAACTGCCTCATGTGCAATCACTCTGTATACATGAAATGGTTGTTCTAGCCTACAAACACGTGTTACATGCTGTCATATCTGCAGTTGATACTGCTGGTGACTTGGCTGCATCAATAGCAGCATGTTTAAATATATTGTTGGGAACACCATCAATTGAGAATAGTGACATAGATATCACTAATGACGATAAATTAAAATGGAGATGGGTGGAAACTTTCCTTTAAAGAGGTTTGGGTGGCAGTGGAAACCAGAAAGCAGCCAGGATTTGAGAAAGTTGGCCATTCTTCATGGACTGTCCCACAAGGTATAATCATCTTGATATGGTATGAGGATTCTACATCCCCATTTTCTAAATGAGATGATAATTTCTCAGGTCGGACTCAGTTTGTTCCTAGGGATTATGACGTGGATACTCCATCTCCTTTTAGGAAGTCAGATGTCATAAGCATGGTCCCTGTATACAAGGTAAACAAACCACTGAGTGAAATTTAAAACTGGCAGTGAATTGTCTTACAATTATGATTTGCTTTGGACTTTGGTGACATTGTTTCTTCATTGCAGCATGTTGCATGTTCATCAGCAGATGGATGTACGCTATTGGAATCATCTAAGACTTCCCTGGATAAAGGTAAACTGGAGGATGCAGTCAGTTATGGCACTAAGGTATGAGAAAGAATCACTGTATATGCTGTTGTAAATGGTTTTATTCTTCAGTAATATAAGTGACATCTGAATCACTATTTTTACTTTAATTTTGAGGGCACTTTCAAAACTTGTGTCAGTCTGTGGTCCTTGCCATCGGATGACTGCTGGAGCATACAGTCTTCTGGCTGTTGTGCTTTACCATACTGGAGACTTCAGTCAGGTATTTGCTTTAAATTATGTGAACATTTCTATGCATGCATTACGTGAACAAATTTATTGCATTATTACTTCCTAAATGACTCAGAATTTTGAACCCTATTGAAACCTATGGATGAAAAGATATAAAACAAAATAAAGTAAAAATCATCTTTTAATTTTTGGGATTTTTTGTCTCTTTGGTACCTTTGGTGTTTTCTTTTTTAAATTTACTTTATTTGTTTTTTTAAGTATTGAATCAAGGATTTGTGAATGCTAGCACATGCTTCTGTGTCATCTCTATCCAGCATTAATAATTCTTTCAGTGTTTTGCAATATACTGATCCGTTGTTAATTATTTAGGCAACCATTTATCAGCAGAAAGCGTTGGATATAAATGAAAGAGAGCTTGGGCTTGATCATCTAGATACGATGAAAAGTTATGGAGACCTAGCTGTCTTCTATTATCGCCTTCAACATACAGAATTAGCCTTGAAGTATGCTTTTATATCTTTCTAATAAAATAAATTGTTTGGTTTAGCTCCCTTTGTTTATACCTTTGAGATTTAAAATTAGTCCTACCTTAGTGGAAAGAGAAAGGAACTTTTCCTGGTGAGATAATCCACTTTGTGATTTCTATGCCAAAAGAATGCATGCTATTGATCAAGAGGTGTAAAACCATGAGTTACGCTTATGCACTTACTGTAAAGAAAATACACATCCATATGGTATCTCAATACTGCAGAATTTTTTCCATATACTTCTCCACATGATAGGTTGTTTTTAGGTTATGACTATGTTAAAAGCTGATAGCTGTTTTTCCTTTTCTGTTTAGTGCTTTGGAATTCTTATAATGGTAAAATGTTCAAACTTACAACTTGGTCAATAGCATCAAGAATTTCTGCTTTGAGTAAGATAATTGTTATCAACTGCAATCTGATCGCACTGGCCATGCTCAATTGTTAACTAGGTGATTTTTTAGTATAACCTCGGCATGAAGCATTTGGACCATGATATGTTTTATCAAATTTTATATCCCACTAAAAAGTGAAATGTAATTGGGCTTAGACTCTCTCAGAACATTATCTTTGTCCTGAAGAGTTTAGGTGTTAATGTAATGAAGTTCATAAATATCAATTTTTATATAACTGCAAACTTCATAAATGTCAATGTTTATGGTGATCATAGAACTTATACCTCATAAAAATAAAATAAGAGGATTAGCCTTTCCAGTGATGGTATTTGTGTCCGAAGGAGTGTTGTTGGTAGAGATTAGTAGGAAAACTTGACTTTGATTAGCCAAAAACTTAAACTTGATGCTGTACGCATGGGCAGTGAAACATGGTTCTTGAGAAGCAAAAGTTTTATTATTTTGTAGGATGACTTTCATTCTTAAGAAACATGATTGAATGAATACTGTGTTAGAGTTCATGCTTAATCTTGTGTTTTGCTCACTCTAGGTACATTAATCGTGCATTGTATCTTTTGCATTTAACCTGTGGGCCATCTCATCCAAATATGGCAGCCACCTATATTAATGTAGCAATGATGGAAGAAGGATTGGGAAATGTTCATGTTGCTCTTAGATATCTCCATGAGGCTCTCAAATGCAACCAAAGACTACTTGGAGCTGATCGCATACAGGTAAACAATCTTATTAACAACTGGGTAAAGTAATCTCTGTTCATCATTTAATTAGATGTACTAATCAGTTGCTAAGACTGAATGATTATTGTATTCACTGAAGGAACTGAAATCTAAAATTCGATTTTTATGATGAATTTGAGCTCCTTTCTATTAATTGACCACAAAAAATCTCAATCTAAATTCAACTCAAAGTATACTTGGAAATGCTAAGGTTCATGTTTAATGTATTTCTGGCTTCTACAGACTGCTGCCAGTTACCATGCCATTGCTATTGCTCTCTCTCTGATGGAAGCTTACTCAGTGTTCAGCATGAACAAACTACACTACAAATATTGCAGGCAAAACTAGGGTCTGAGGACCTACGTACACAGGTGGTTTGATGTGTTTGTTATTTTTATGATTAAATCTCATTGTATTAGTGATTATTGGTCCTCAGTTCTATGTACTACGTCTTTTGTAGGATGCAGATGCGTGGCTTGAGTACTTTGAGTCTAAGGCTCTAGAGCAGCAAGAAGCTGCTCGTAATGGTACTCCAAAGCCTGATGCCTCCATCTCCAGCAAAGGCCATTTAAGGTATAATCTACAAGCAGAATATATACAGTTGAATATCATCTTTGTTGTTCAATAGATACTTTATCATTCGTTGTCCAATTCAAGGCAATTCAAAATTTTGAACTATACACTCAAAAGTTTGCCTAATCTTTAGTTGTCACTAACCTTTTGGGAATGAATGAACTTCCTGAGATAATATGATTTATTCCCAAGGCTATATTTGAGATAAATTTAATTGTGAAGTCACCCTGTTCTACCCGCCTTTTCTCTTCTCTTTTAGTGTGAGGTGTTGGTAAGAATTATTTACAATAGTTTCCCATTTTGCATCAGCGCATCAGACCTTTTGGATTATATAACCCCAGACGCAGATATGAAAGCAAGAGATGCCCAAATGAAAGCCCGCGCAAAGGTTAGTCACCTAACTAATCCCTAGCTGTCCTTTTGGTTGCTTATCATCTTCATTGACAACATATCTAAGCTGAATTTTTGCCTTCAACAAGCAGATTAATGGCAAAGCTAGCCAAAACTGGGAGACGGTCTCAGATGAATATCAGAATGATGGGATTTCATCACCAACATATCCTGTTATGGAGAATTCAAGTGATAAAGAAAACAAATCTGAAGCTCAATTCATGGAATCCGCAAATGAAAAACCTGATTCACATATACCAGATCAGCCAATGGTGATTAAAAATGTTGGCCAAGAACAGGATGACACCACAGATGAAGGATGGACTGTACCTAGAGGTCGTTCACCTGCAACTCGTAAATCTTCTGCTTCAAGGAGGCCAAGTCTAGCCAAACTGAATACAAACTTTATGAATGTGTCCCAATCCTCAAGATATCATGGAAAGCCCAATAATTTCACATCTGCGAGAACAAACCTCAAGGAGCCTACTGCTTCAGCCAAACATAGTCCCCCTGCTTCAAAAAAGTTCATTAAAAGTTCAAGCTTTAGTCCAAAGCTAAGTAACCGAAAAAGCACAGCTGGTGCAGTGGAGAAACAGGTAAACCAAAATCAGCCCCAGCTAGCCCAACTTCAACTGATCAAGTTGCCAAGCCTACTCCAGTAGCAACTCCAATCAGTGCGCAAGCAGCTGGAAAACTATTCTCCTACAAGGAAGTTGCTTGGGACCCACGTGGGACAATTGTATGTGTTCAAGTGAGCCTAATCCATAACAAATAATAAAGATTTAAGTGGAGCTGTTTTGAAATATTTTCAAAATATGAAAATAATATAATTAAGTAAAAACTTAATCAAAAGAGAAATCTATTAAGTTACTTAATAGCTTAAGATAACGTTTTAGGTCAATAGGATTGATTCCAATCGATTGTCATGTTCTTGTCTAAGGAGCAGTTGACCGATTATATTAAAGAAGTCGACTCTTATACATTTAAAAAAGATACCAAGGTCTCGATACAAAACTTAACAAAGGAATAGTCAATTAGGCTAAACAACCGACTGCTATGGCTGGAATAAACTGTTCTAACGATTGTTTTAAGTTACGAGTATTTTGGAATTGAAAGAAGTTGATTGCCCTAAGATCCCAGTCAACTGTCTTGCTTTGTGGAACGTTCTAAAAATAAAAAATACAGAAAGGAAGTGGACTGTCTTCTAAGAATAGTCGATTGTTTTAGTTGAAAATTTATTATTTTCTTAAACGTAAAATATGATTTTTATTAGAATAAAAAGAGTAATCATGCAAATGAATTAATATAACTTTAATGATTAACAAATATATTTTTATGATTAAAAGAAGTGATCTTTGATTGAAATAACACGACTAATATATGTTTGGTGATAAGATTATGATAAGATAAAATTAGATGATATTACGATTAGCATTAGATTAAATGATATTATATTATCTTGTGTTTGATATATATAAAGATTAGAATAAGATAATTTATTTATTGATTAAAATTTATACAATTTAAATTATTGATATAATTTTTATGTAAATTTAATCTCACAAATTAAAAATATTTTTTTTCACTTTGGGAGAATTTAATTATCTTATACCAAGAGGATGATAATCATCTTTACAATCTTATCCATTTTTTATATATAAACTAAACATAATATAGAATGAATATCATCTTATTTATCATCATATGCATCAAATATAACTTTAAAAAAATAACTTTAAGATTAAATCTCTATGAATAAAAATTATGAATGTTAGTTCAAGATATATTAAAACTCGTAAAACTCTCTTTTTCTCCCATTCATTCAAAATGATGGCTTGTTTCTTAGCATTGTTTTGTAGCAAGAAACCTTGTCAAAACAAGATATTTTCATCTCGCAAAGGAAATTTTGGTAGTCTGATTTTTCTAGAGTAAGGTAAATCAAATATATGATTTATTGTATCTCGGAGGCAATACCACATTTCCCTTTTGCATATACAAAATAAGTCTTGAGAAAAGTGGCATTGTCGTATTCCTTGAAGCCATTTCATTTGTTCTTTGAAAACTTCATCTTAGGTTCAACCAAGATTTAGAAAGGAAGACTATATCCGAAGATGCTAAGTGAAAATTTGTCAGCAACTACAAGTTCTTGAAGATGCAAGTCTTGAAACTAACAAAATCTAGGGGGGAAATCAGTATGATGAACGATCAAATATATTTATGAATTTCACCAATTCAACAACGTGAACTTCGCTCACTTTCGGAAGAAAATGATGTTCTTGGAAGTGATACAACTTAGGCACAACAATAGGAGAAACAACAAAGAAATTTCCCTTATTACTAACATTGTTGTCCACCTAAGTGTAGAATCCCTGCTACACGCAGGTTGCTGATTCCTGGCGAAAATCCATAATCACTAGTGTGGCAACAGTATGAGCAAGTGATGCGAGAACAACAATTACATGAAAAATCTGATGGCTGTGCCCGGCAATATCAAATGCACCAGGGTTCCACCTCTCTGGTATTCTGCTAGCATAAACTACAGCTCCTGCAATACAAAGAAAGACCGTAGCAAGATCATATCCAAGGGATAGAAATATATGCGGATGGCCCCAGTGCAGGGCGACTGCATGTGCTGCTGCGATCACCCCTGAGACACCCATTGTAAGGAACAAGCCAGCTCGAAAGTGTCGGAAGTGGGGTGCTGAGAGAGCAGGTACCAGCATAATGATGATGGCAAGGATTCCAAGCACTGTTATGGATGTGAGATAAAAGAGCTGTGAATATGGGTGGCAGAAGAAGGAATAATAGATGGTGACAAAGCAGGAGCAGACTATCATTAGGGAGATGCCGGCATAGTCTATGCACCAGAAGACGACGTTAAAGCGTTTGGAGTGGCAAGCAAAGAGGTGTGCGACGGAGCTGCAAACCATGCATCCCATAGCACCTGACAAATAAAAAAACCAGGGCCATTTTGGAATAGAGTTATAGCCTTCTTTCTGCAAGTCATGTAGAGATGGCTGAGGAATGTGCCCGAAGTGCGAATCCTACAAGTAACCATCAAAATCATAAGCATGAAATGGCACAGCAGGGTGAAGAAAATATTAAAATTTCAGTATTTAATGCAAAATTTTATCTGTTCACAGAAATATCACATCTTTTTGGACTGTCATTGAAATGGTTGAAGACATAACAAATTTACCAAGGCATGATGGTTCAAACAAATTCGCCCAGGTTATTTGGTGTATCAAGCGTGCAATATTAAGACACAAATGGAACCATGGAAGAATCCATCAATTGACCAGTGAGTACCAAAGGCCCAGCAGCACTTAACCATCTAGCCAAAATGCTTCAAGCCCTTTTGAGCTCGTGACTTACAAAATATTGACAAGAGAAAATTCAAAAGAGAAGGTTATGAATTCAAGAGTCAGGCATCAAAATCATCCTTCTTCAACCCGTCTACAAAAAGTTCCTTTATTCTCTTCCTTGTATGGTTAATGGTTTCTAGTACAAGATAGTTCTTTTGCAGTATGATATTACCAAGATTGTCAATAGATAACTAAATCAAAGCAAATAAGCGACCAAGAGGTATTCATCATTCTTCAAAGTTCAAAGATTCTCCATTTTTTTTTTCTTTTTGGTTGAAAATTAGGATCATTTCATTCTAGTAAATCAGAGATACACAAGAAGCCAATGACGGTACTTTTTTAAACTTGTGGGTGCATTAGAAAGATCTAATTCCCTGCTATATTACCAGACATGCCCATTTAACTATGTTAAGGTGTTTTTTATATATAAAATTATGATAAAATAAAATAAATTATTATTATAAATAAGATTAAATTAAATAATATTATTTTATCTTAAATTTAATATGTACAATGATTAAGATAGGATAGGTTTATTTATGAGTTAAAATTATCTTTTTTTAAGATTTATATAATTTAAATCATTGATATAATTTTTAAATATATAATAAAATATATAAGTTCAATTCATAGATTGAAAATAATCTTCTCTATTTTGGGATTATTGAATTATCCTATGCTAAAAAAATAATTAATAATCTTTGCAATCCTATTATTTTTTTATCTACAAACCAAATATAAATAAAATAATTATCATCTTATTCCATCAATTATCTTATGCACTAAACATTGCCTAAGAGCAACATAATTTTTGTTCGAACTTTGCTACAAGCTTACTTTACAAAAATCCCAAACCAACTTAGACCCAAATTGCAGCCTGTTCCCATCAGGCATCGTGAAACAATTCATATCAACTATATATGGATGATAATGCCAACAACTTTGTGTTTTGTTGGTAAAATATTAAATATTAAATTTTTAATTTCAGTAATCAAAGTTTAATTTTTGATAATCTAAGTATAAAATATATATGAATGATAAAATAATTTCGGTGAATAATAAAAATCCCATCATAGCATGACATAGTTACAAACTTCCTCAAGACTTTTTTTTTTTTTTTCATGATACCTAAAGAATAATAAAAATGTGATAAATTTTATATAACCTTTATAAAAATGTTGTAATTATTAATTAATCTCTAGTTCGTCATGATAACCAAATTAAGTTATGGACTCTTGATTTTTCGTCAAAAAATCGTGTTTGAAACATAGATGGAAGACAAAGATAAATATCGAGACCCGAAACCTTAAATATAAAAGAAAAAAAAAATTGAATGTAATCAGGACGCGTTTCTATATAAATAATAATAATAATAATAATAAGGTACTAATAACTAGTAAGGCATTCTTCGATCACGTTTGCTTTATTTAGGATTAGGATGATTAATAAATAATTACCGCTCGTGAATGCAGATGTTAAATGTTATGAAAAAAAATTATATACACATAATATATCTACATAAATTACATACATGTGCATAAAAATAAATAAATATATATAATTTTTTTTAAAAAAAATCATCATTAGCATGCAATAATTTTTCATGAAATTGTTAAATTTAAGATTATTGGGCATTATATTTAAGACTAAGAAATTAAAGTTGATTTAGTGAACAATTAAAAAAAATTGCATTTAAGTAGTAATATTTAACATTTGTCATTTTCAGACACTACCCAGGGTCTTAAATGTTACTTACAACTACTACCCTTTCATGTCTCTCTCTAAACTCATAACAAACTAGTTTAAATGCATGATGTGGATTTTTTTTTTTTTTGTCTTTTATTGTAATAAATAAGTGATGGTCAAGCTAACAACTTTCAAAATTTTCACATTTTTAAGTATAAAAAAAAAATAAGTGACAGACAATAATTAACCAATGTAGTTGGTCAGTGGCATGATCACCCTGTATTAAGAAATATAAATGATCGAGTTTTAATCAATATCATATTAAATTTGAGTTAGAACTTAATTTTAAATTTGATGTTCAAAAATTAGTTCGAACTCGATTTAATTTTATTTTTTTAGCATAAATTTTACTCGAAATAAAAATTAAACTACTCGAACTCGCTCGATTAGATTTGATTAATATTTAAAAATAAGCTCGATTCTTATATTTGATAAAAATTCGATTATTTGTATTCAATCTTCAATTCGAGTTCAAGATATTTTATCAATTAAAATATATTAAAATATAAAAGTTTGATTAAACTCGTAAACAAATCAAACCGGATATAAGAATACTCAAATTCGACTCGATCGATAAGTTAAATTACTCGAACTCGACTCGATAATAATAGAGTCAAATTCGAATTTTATTCGAATCAAATCCGAATAACTTACAAATATTAATATATCATTTGAATGGGTTCAATTGACCCCACCCAATTTTTGCAATTTAATAATCTATATGATTAATATATATAAATTTTTTATTTTAACCTAACTAAAATTTGTTAAGAAAATGATAAAAAAATTCCATCTTTACTTTTACATTCTATTCAACATGAGAATTTTAATAATTTTTTAATTTTTGAGTTTAAAAATTTTTAGCTTATATTTTGTTGATATTTTATTAATCACATTTTTAGCCTTATTGTTAATTATGAATTGTTACGTATTTTTATTGAAATTTCCTTTTTTCACTTTATTGTCATCATACTAAGTAACTATAATTTTTTTCATAAACTATTTTTATAATATATATTATATATGAGTTTGATCCAATTTATAAGTGATTGATATGTTGTACTTTATTTTATAAGTAGTTAGTTATTTGATAGTACAAATATAATCTCATTAAAGGAGAAAAAGCAATCTGTGTCATCTATATACTTGCACTGTTTTCTAAGATTTTAAATGACATGAAAGAAAAATTAAAAAAAAATAAAGAAGTAACACAGCTAATAAACTACTGAGACAAATTTTCATTATAAATAAATTTTAAAAAATATTGTTTATTTAAAAGTTGTATCATATTGTATGATTTTTTTAATTTAGTCAATATTGTATGATATTTTGGACCAGTTGAAAAAAAAAAAAAGTTTTAGACAAAACCTAAAATTCTCGTAATTAAATAAAAAATAATAATGTTATCAATATTGATATTAGGGATATAATCTGATACAGTACTAAACTCGAGTTTGAATTCGACTCCAAATTCAATGCTTGAAATTCGGTTCGAATTCGATCGAGTTTTATTTTTTTAGTTCAAATTCAATTCGAAATAGAAATCGAACTATTAAAGTTCGTTTGATTAGACTCGATTAACATGTAAAAAAAAAAATTTGATTATTTATGTTTGAACTATAACTTCAACTCGAGTTTGAAATTTTTATTAATTAAAATAATCAAAATATAAAAATTTAATTAGGTTCACAAATAATTTGAACTGAATATAAAAATACTCAAACTTAACTAGATTGATAAATCAAGTTACTCAAGTTCGATTCGATAATAATCGAATCGAATTCAAATTTTATTCGAATTAAATCTATATAATTTGTAAATATTAATATATTATTTACATTTTTAATTGATATCACTAACGCGAGGAAAATGTGAGTAAACATCAGCAGCATTATAAAAAGACCATCGCCACAATTTGCAAGCTCAGCATCTAAACGAGCACGTTTACCCCAGTTTTGCATCCTTAGGAGAATCATTGAATCCCAAACAAACACAGTCACAAGAGAACATGATTTTAAATCTTATATTTGTCTCATATTATGTTGCTAATATAATAAACTCACACGTAACCTTTTAATAAATGTGAACAACTTTCGATAATGATTTTTGTTACTAAAATAATATAATATAATAACAAGTTTTTGTTTAATACATAATACTTTTCATAAATAAATCTATCATACCGTTAATATATTATTATATTTAAAATTTATTATCATAAGATTAATTTAAAAATACTCAAATTAAACATATAGACCCTGTGCATGGCAGGGGGATTTCATATTATATATGTACAGATATGCATAGTAATTCGTGAGGTGTTGAAACTCTCGTGTCTTGAAGCAATCAAATTATATTTTGGAATGCCATGAATTGCTAATTTACGTTTCTCAATACTTTGTCAAAGTATGCTGTGGGAATTTATATACATTTGTTAAAAGTTAAATTATATTTTGGCGTTAAATTGAAAAGGTGTTAAATTTTTAATTTTCATAATAAATTATTAAATTTTTATAATCTCAAATATTAAAAGAAATAATTATATTTTTTAAAAATATTTTATTAAATTTAAATATATTTTATAACAATTAAAATAATAAAATAATTTATATTCGATATGCTAATTCAATAAAAATTAAATTTTTTAAATCGTATTGAATGAAAAGTAAACAATTTTTTTAAAAAAATTCAAGTAAGATTGGAGATAAATGATTTGTTTTAATGTATTTTTAATTTTTAATTTATATATAATATAATATTAATAAAATTATTATTTAATATATTTGTTTTAAAAATTACTATAATAAAATATTATATATAATTAAAAATAATATTTTTATAAATATTATATTAGTTAAAATTATTAAATAAATTTCAAATAGATTTGAATCACATGCGAGTTATATTATGTTGTGTCAGGATGAAAGAGAGAAAAAAATTAAAAAATCATATCGAAAGGCGAACGTAAACCCCTTATGCGACACGTTACGCTCTCTAATTAAAATGTGTCTGTAAATATCTTGGATAATATTTTTCAAAGTTAAAATATTATCATGGATATAATAAAATAAAACATAAAAAAAAATCACATGGTGTGGCTCCCACTAGGAATTCAGAACCAAGATATGATGTGGAATCGTGTAACCCACCTACCTAACCATATATCAAACAAAAACTGCCGTGTCACGTGACGTCCCCACAATTTATTTCAGTTCATTTTCTTTCCTTTCTTTATCACATTCCAAAAAAGAGGAAAAAAAAAATACCATTTTAAGAAATTTTAAAATTAATGATAGGAAAAAAAAATGAACTTACAGGAAAGATACGATCGGATGCGTTAACATCATTCTTCATCATCATCATCTTCAATGGTCCCAATATTTGAGCTCTGAAAGCAAGAACTGTTAGACTTGAAACCCAGAAAAAAACTCAAAATGACAAGCTGGTCCTTACCTGGAAAAGCCGCTGATCCAAGCTCCACATCCCAACTCCTCCATGGAACTCATCACCGTTAATCCAAAGAATATTAAAAACCCTCCCAAATGCCTAAAAAAATAAATATATAATAAAAAAAGAGACAGAGAAAGAAATATTGTGAAATTACGATCGAGACACTTACGTCCAGATATTTAGCGTTTCGTTGTGCCATGACAACACGCTTAAGAAAATGTCCTTCACTGACCATTCGCATCGGTAATGATCCAAAATGAACTCGTTGTCTTTCAAATAATTCGGTAACTCTTCGTACTTCACCAATTTCCTCTTAAACCTCTGCTTCTTCTTCTTATCTTCTTCAGCTGAGTCAACTCGCTCGAGTTTGTTATCATCATTCTTCGCCGTGGCAACTTTTCGGTAACGATGATTTTGCATCCTTGAAAGTTACTCCCAATCGCCTCGCCGGTAAAGCGTCCACGAAACTTTTGCCGACGGTAATTTAAAATATCTTTCCTTTCTGGGAAGATGCTTTTAAGCCTCTCTGCTACAGCTCTGTTTACTTGCACATATATAGTCAAAATAATTGTTTTTTATTAAAAAAAGATTTGGAAACTCGAATCACATACAAGACAAGAGCACTTTACTTTGGTATTAAATGAAATAAACTTTTTTTGTCTCCTCTTTCGACTATCGTCGCAAATGTTGACAAATGTAAATTGGATTCATCGATTTCATCGCCACTTTTTTTTGGAGTTATTTTTGTTGTTATTTTTACTTTTATTAAGCTGGTAGTCTAAAAAATGAGTTTTTTGGTTTTTATTTAATATATTAGTAAAATTGTAATATAAATAGAGAAATGATTCATTTATATTAGTGTAAAATTAAATAATTTTATATTTTTAAAATTTTAAATTAAAATTAAATTTATAATAATTTTTATCAAAATAATATTTTTAAAGATTAATGTCACGAATGATCCATAAATTATAACTAAATATTCAATATGTTGGTAATTTATAATGCAATGCATGAATGCATCCCATCACTATAAGGGATTAGGCTTTCAATGATTTTTTTTTTTTTTCACATTTAGGAGCATTTATAAATATCATTAAAGAATTAACGTAAGAGTGCTGTCTATTATTACGTCGAGAAAAATAGTGACATTTTTAGAAAAACGTAGCTAACTTGGTGATATTTTTATCATAAAATATTGTTAAATTTAAAGGCATTTATAATAGAAAATGTCATTAAATTTAACAGCGTTTATAGTAGAGAACGTCGTTAAAATTTGGCATTGAAAGGCGTTTTTAAGTACAAACATTGTTAAATTAAAAAATTTATTTTTTTCAAATTTTTCTTTTAATATTGATTAGTATCATTAAATAAAAAATATTAAAAGAAATAAAAATGAACTTAATTCATAAACTAAATATTATAAATACATAATTTATTCAAATATTGATGGAACACAAAGTTTAATATATGCAATAACATTCAAATCATTTTAGTACACTAACCAAAAATTTAAAAATGTATGAAATAATGACTGTATAGATTTGAAACACTACTATTTGATGAAAGATTTTTCCACCTTAGTTACTACCATCTTCTGTTGTTAGTGATTTTCATACACAATGAATCATTTCAAGCAAGATTAATTAATTTCATTAAACACCATGATATGAAAAAACAAACAAAACAAATGCCAAGATGAGATGAAAAAAAACATAATAGACTATTTCATAATGGTTTCCTAAGGATATCTTGAATGAATCAATAAATTCATATTAACAAGTAACCATTTTTAGTAATTTAAAAAAATTATGTTAAAAAAAACTAAACATAAAATTTTATTTGTGTTTATAACTAAATTCAACGTTCAATTTATGTTTTATCTTGAATTTTTCTCACCAACCAAATAAAATTAAACTCAGAATTATAATAACAAAATAAATTGATAAATAAAGAAAAAGAACAGCCAAACACTAAAAATTGCTAATATTGAAATGGAGCTTGAATGGCGACAGAAATGCAACAAATCAGATAGAAAGTTTAGGGATTTGACCTAACAAATCAAACAAAAAGTTTAGGGATTTGATCCAAAATGCAAGAAAGCTAACTTGAAATTTGCAAAAACAAAAAGAAAGAAAATGAAAATTGACCATAAAATAATTGAAACTTAGGTAGAAAATAGAAGAAAGTGACCCAAAATAAGTAGAAATAGAAGAAATGAGTAGGGAAAAGAAAAGAAAAAAGGGGGTTTCGTGAGTTTAAAATTTAAGAAAAATTTAATGGTGGGAAAGTGTGATTATTGAAAGTATTTTTGGCTAAAAATATCTTCAATAATCCCCTCTATTTTTTTTTAGATTATTTAAGCGTTTTGACAAAAAATACATTCAATAATCTCTTCCAATTTTTTTTGGAGATTATTCAAGACGTTTTTTACAAAAAAATAACTTGAATAATCCCTTACAAAAAATTGAATAGCGTTATTCAAGGCATTTCTAGCAAAAAATGCCTTCAATAATCTCATTCCATTTTTTTTTAGATTATTCAAGGCATTTTCGGCCAAAAAATAACTTGAATAATCCCTTACAAAAAATTGAATGAGGTTATTCAAGGCATTTCTAGCTAAAAATGTCTCGAATAATCCTCTCCATTTTTTTAAAAATTATTCAAGGTATTTTCTATAAAAAAACATATTCAATAATCTCTTTCCTTTTTTAGGGGATTATTCAAGGCGTTTTTGGTTAGAAAATACCTTGAATATTTTTTTACCAAAAATTGAATGGGGTTATTCAAGGTGTTTCTAGCAAAAAATACCTTGAATAATCTCCTTCGATTTTTTTTTTATTATTAAAGGTATTTTTCGTTAAAAACACCTTCAATAATCTCTTCCATTTTTTTTAGAGATTATTCAATGTGTTTCTAACTAAAAACACATTAAATAATCCCTTTCCATTTTTTTGATTATTGAAGGCATTTTTTTTGTAAAAAATGCCTTAAATAATCTCCTTATAAAAAATAGAGACGATTATTTAAGGCATTTTCTGTTAAAAATACCTTCAATAATTCTCCTAAAAATTTAAAAAGGATTGTTGAAGTCGTTTTTGGTCAAAAAACGCCTTCAATAAATCTCCTTAACAATAAATCTACTAAAATATAGTAGTGTTATTGGTTAAAGTATACAGTTGTTAACCACAAGGTCATAGGTTTAATATCTCATTTTAGCATTTTTTGGGATTTTCAAGGGATTACTCAATGCGTTTTTTACTAAAAACGCCTTGAATAACCCCATTCAAAATACTGAAGAAAATGATATAACCTACGATCTTATGGTTAACAACTGTATACTCTAATCGATAATGATACTTTATTTTTAGCAGATTTATTGAAAGTGTTTTTTATCAAAAATACCTTCAATAATCATTTTCAATTTTTAAGAGAATTATTGAAGACGTTTATGGTAGAAAATGCATTCAATAATCGCCTCCATTTTTTATGAAGGGATTATTCAAGGTGTTGTCTGTAAAAAATACCTTCAATAATCCCTATTCATTTTTTATGAGATGATTGTTCAATATATTTTTTACAAAAAACGCTTTTAATAATCACTCCAATTTTTTAGAGAGGATTATTCAAGGCGTTTTAATCTATAAACGCTGCTAATTTTTATCTTTAGTGATATTTATAACTACAAATACCGCTATTTGAATATTTAATGACGTTTTGATAAAAAACACCTTAAGTCTTATAAAAACACAGAAGCTAGTAGCGTTTTTAAGTAAAATGCCTTTACAAAACTACCACCGATCTTTCATTTTTGGTAATGCATGTTAAATATAAAGACTTAATTATTGATAAATAAATTAATTTTTATATTAATTTTATTCATATTCTAAATAATAATATTTGAATAAAAATAATTATTTTATAACAAATAATCATGTATATTTAAATATAAATAAAATATTATTCATATAAGTTATGATTGTACAAATGATAAAAAATATTTGAATAAAAATTTTTATTTCATTTATTATAAATAAATATTTCAGTATAATCACTTTTACTATTTTTTATTGAAAAGTTTAAGACTTTATTATATTCTAAATGCATAATTGTTTTTAAAAAGTGTTATACATATGTTAAATCTAAAATTATTTTTTATTATTTATATTATCTTATTTATTTTTTCTAGCCATTTAAAAGTAATTATTTGAAATTCATATTTCGTATGAAAAAATGTATTAAAAATTTTTGACAAAATTGACTTTTGAAACATGTATGTAAAGTCTTAAATATTCAAATAATTTATTGGTAAAATAATTATTAAAGATCAAGTCGGTTTCTTGTTTCTATCTTTATAGTCTTAAATTTTATTAAAAGAATTGATGTTAATAATTTATAAGAGACTTTGAGTCTTATTGAATTTTTTTCTTGATTATTTTTTTAATTTTTATTTTAAATTAAATTAATTAATTATGAGATTCATGATTTTATGATATATCCTATATGGATTTTCTTGATTGTAGTATTTAATGGTCACAAGCCTAAAAATGACATGAAATACTTGCTAACTTTAGTTATAGTCTTGTTATATTTTGGTAAATCCATAATTATTAAATCAAAATGAAATTCTTAAGAATTATTTAAGGTATAAAAGAATTTATGACTTTATATATATATTTTTAAAAAGCAAGTACATATGCTGTTGTCATAAAAATCATCTTTTAATGTTCATATTCCATGCTTGCATTGTACTGACAAGAGTATAATGCATGATTCATATTATTTATTTCACATAATATTGTTTCGGAATTCATTTCTTATGGATTAAATACTTTGTTTATATTATGCAATAATAAACATATTATTGAGATAACTTCAATTTCATTGAAAAAGTTATATGATCCTTAAACACTTGTTAAACTGCCTTCTTATTTGATGGAATATTTCATGTACATATTTCAAAATATGAACATAAATTTTATAGCATTATGTGATTATACATGAAAGCATTAATGTTCTTAGATTAATTAAGGCATGAACTGAATTGGATATGACTTTAGTATCTACAATGAAATAAATTGATAAGTAATTTTTAACCACATGAATTGGCATGCAAGTCTCAAAAGAAACTATGGAAGCATGAGTTTACTAAAAGAATAATAATTTTAAGAGTGATCATATTTGATATATAATACTTATTGTGCACTTTCATATTGAGTTGAGACAATAGTTTTGGAACTTTTATGAAATAGAGATATTATGATATAAAATATTTGTTAGTTAATTTCACTAAAGGTGAATTTGAAGGCATCTTACTAAAAAAAAATCACTAAATAGTAAAAAGACAAATGAAATGACAAATTGATTGAAATATATATTTTGATAATTGAATGTGACATTTTTTGAAAATAATGTATATTTGCACGTGGTGATGCTGATAGTTTCTTATAAAATTTAAGAAATAAAAAAAAACAAAAATTACAACCATAAAATTGTGAGATTTGAGTACAATTTTACTATGTACAAATTATCCAAGATAATAAATTTAGTACAATTTATTAAAAAAATCATTAAGATAATCCTTAAATATCTTAAAAATACTAAAATGGCTTAGTCTATTCATCTAGCTTATCCAGTTGTAGTAAAAGAATAATTGTATCAAATATGGATAAAAGTATGAAATAGAATAGTTGAAATTTTTATATGAGTATAGAGTTATAGTTACAACTAATACCAACTATTTCTTACAATGACAAAAATGAGGTAACAATGTTTAGAGTGTATAAGAGATATGTAAAATAAAAGGATTTGACAAGTTAGCTTATAAAGTGACTATATTAGAGACTTAATTTCAAGTGGGGATAATTGTAAAAAAAAAAAATTTAATTACTAGATATTTAGTTAAGAGTATTACAAGCGGAATATGTTTAAGTCGTTACTATTAGACACTATTAATAGGAACTCAATTTTGAATTAGTAACTCTAATTACAAAGTTTAATGTATAAAAATAAGTTATTGTTATGTGTTTGTTAAACACTAGTAAGGGTGTGGGGACCATTGTGGTCTATTGCTTAGGGCAACTAAGTTTTTATACTCTTAATTGAGTTTATTATTTAAATGTCTAAATTAATGAAAACATAAAAAAAAAACTCTATCTATATAAAATATAAAAGTGGTGTTGCTTTAAGAAGAAAAAATTAGGGTTTTTATATAAATATTTATAAATAAGATAAGCACAATGTTATAATAGTGCTAACACAGTTATAAACCTCTAACAAAAGATTAATCAATATATTTAATCTTAACACTAAAAGTTGATGTTTAATTTGTGTATACCATCAACTTCATTAGAATTTTAAAATATATAAACTAATTAAAAGTTTAAATCGAGTGATACATTCTTATATTTGTAATATTTATTTATGTGAAATATTAAAGATTAAACACTAACATTTTAAACTAGTGAAGGATTGTTGATAGTTTAGAATATAATGTATCTCACATTTGATAGAAATATTTAATTATTAGTGATTGGACTTAATTTTTGTATTAATTTTATTCATATTTTAAATAATCATGTTTAAACATAAATAATTATTATATGACAAATAGAATAATTATTTGAATGGTAATAATTATTTGAACATAAATAAATGATTGTTCATACAAGTTATGATTGTACAAATGATCGTATAACCATTTAAATAAAAATTTATGTTGTTCATTCATTATAAATAATTATTTTAACATAATCAATTTTGCTACTTCTGATTAGAAAGTTTAATATTTTATTGTATTTTAGAGACACAATTGCTTTTAGAAAAGTATTCATTACCCCTCAAAGCCAAATTTTTTTCTATTATTTATATTTCCTTATTTATTTTTTTAACACAATGTGATACTTAAATTTTATAAATATTTAATATGTTACTGAACTATGAATTTATTAATTAATGTGGTATTTATTCCTAATGTAACTATTTTCAAATAATAAAACATGATGTACAAACACCATTCTAACTACTATATTAGTTAATAAATTTATAATTTAGATATCAAATTAGAAATTTTTAAAATTTAAGTATCAAATTGAACATTTCATTATAATTTAATGATTATTTGTAACATTACCTTATTTTTAATCTTAGCCATAGATTTGACTTTGATCTAAATATTAAAAAAGAGTGTAAAATTTTTTAATTTTACTAATACATAAATAAACCATTACTCTTTAACAAAATCATTTAGAAAATAAAAATGATCCCTGTTATAAGTTGGTTTTAATTAAAAATTAAAATAAATTTAAAAACTCAATAAAACAATAATATCTTACACATCAAATAGTGAAAAATTTAATTTTGTCAGACAAGGTTACATAATTTACACATATCTATGTAATGTTCACTTTTTTTTTTGTATTTAAATTTTTAATTATAGTTAAAGAGACATGTGACAAATTTATATAAACTGTTTCTTGAAATTTAAGAATTATGCATACATTTATTTTTTAAATTAAAATCCTACTATATGATTATCTTTTATTTTTTTGGTTAATATAAAGACGATTCTTTATGTTGTAGTATTTTTTTTATTTATATATATTTTTTGTTACATCAAAAATATAAAATTTTAATACAAGTAAAAAAAATTGATTCAAAATCAAACTTTGATATTTCTTCAAATATTTTTAATCATTAAATTATTTTATCTTATTTTCAATATTTTTAAAAATATTTTTCATTGAACTCAAAATGCACCGACAAAACCCTTGCCCACTGTGACATGACACGGCTTTACTTTTTTTTTTTTAAATTTGTTGTTTTCAAAATTCAAAGCTAATTAGGACTAATTTCGATTCCGTTGAAGCACCCGTGCGATGCAATACAAATTATTTTTTGTCCTTAATTATTATAATATGGGGTGCATTTGAATAGCATCTGAATGGTATAAACGGGGTAAAAATATTACACTAACCCTTCAGTCAGGTAACACGGTCAATTGTCTTATTATAAATTTTAAAATAAAATATAATTTTATTTTAATCTTATTACTTTAACAAGTAATCTCATCTGATTTTATTATTACATTTTTAAAAAAATATACTGTTTATTTAAATAGATCTTAAAAGTTTCCGAAAGTAAGATTAGGTAATCATCGTCACTATTTTCAAAGTCCATTAGGTTTTATTTAATAAAATTAGGTAATTTTTTTTATAAGAAAAATTTAAGGTAAATAGATTGTTCAGTTATGTCAAGATAAAATATATTGTATCTGATAATTTAAAATAAATGATTACAGATAATGTATTCGAAATGACCCTAACAAATAACTACTAATAAAATTTAAATCTAAATTTTTTTTATTAAAAAAATGAACATTAACCAATTGAATTAACTGTTTATTAATATTAAAATATTATTATTTTGCCTAAAAAAAGGAAAGGAATTTCATTTATAAATGGTTGTTAATGACACATTAACTTTTAAAAGTCACGAACTTACAAAAAAATTAAATTGATTAAATCAATTAATTCAATTAAAAATTCATAACTCTGGATTAAAATCTTTATAAATTGATGCAATTATTTCAATTATAGACTTTTGAATATTTAAACTTATTCTTTCTTCTTTGTAATTATCAAATTAAGAACGACTTTCAGGCATGATTTTTTTGCTCAAAATCATAATCATATATATTTTTTCAATATCAAAAGTGGTTAGTGAAATTTATTATCAAATAAGCCTTCGAATTTTAAAATTATTCAATTCAACCGTTATTGAACAAAATAAATATAAAGAAAAATGTAATTTTAATATGCGCTAAAGCTATTTTATTATGTATTATATTTTATACCTTGTGTAACGAGTCGAGACTTAATTTTTAGGTTTATACAATTTCAGGATTCGGACATACATTATTTTGATATTATAGATCAACTTATTTGTCACAGTTTACATTATTATGAGATATTATCCGTTTTAATCTCACGATTTTATCTCATAAAAGATGTATCACAATTAAAAAAATATGTGAATCTTTATATTTTATGATTAACTTTAATAAACAGTTGATGTAAAATTCAGTACTTCTCTTTAGATCCGTGACATTTACACATATCACAAAAAAGACAAGAAAAATAAGAAAAAAACACAGTTGGATCAACATTCATGTCACCAATGTGTTCAATGTGACCTTGACGCTTCGTGCAACAGAATTTTAGTGGGTTATACATAAGCATTAAGGATGACTTGTCTCGTAACTTTTCTTTATTTGCTGTATTTATATTTATATACATAAGCATTTAGTTAATGATTTTTAATTCATAAAGTCAAAAATCAAAAGTATACATATTGAATTGAATTATATTTTTTTATTAATTTTCATGTTACTTTTTAATATTTATAAACAAATTTAACTATTATTTTTAAATTTACGCAAGTAAACTAAAAGTAATATAAAAAAATTTTAAAAAATTGAGGAACTGAATTGAAAGAAGGCAATTTGATTTTTAGGAATATTCCCTTTGATTTTGATTAAGTTTCTGAAACTAAAAAATAATTCAAATTAATAATTTTATTTTAAAAGTTGAGATGAACCAAACCGTTTTCAGTGTAGGTTCTGTGAAAGTCAGCCATGGATCTTTGAGTCCGGCCCATTAAAATATCCTACAACCGAATCGAAAGATCCGAGACTATAAAGGTCTTCACTTTGATTCATGTGCCAAGTGCCAACGCTCCAATAACTAACCAAAAATTTTCGAATTCCCCTGCCATTCTCATTTTTACCCCCTGTAAGCGCACATTAGTATAAACCCAAGGCCGTAACAAAAAAAAAATAATCGTATTCATATTCAATATATATTTTAAATTTATTGTCATTTTCATCTTTGTAAAAATTTAATGAGTATAATAAATTCTATAATCATAATTTTAAACAAATAAAACTAAAATTTATTTTTAAATTTTTAAAATTTTATCTTGCACCTATCTATAATGTTTTTTTAAAAATATATTAAATTTAACATAATTTGCAAAAAGTTTAATACTATATCATAATTAAGAAATAATAAATCAAAAAGTTTTTTATTTAAAAAAAGAGTTGTTTTTAGAGATAGAGAAAAAGAAATGCATAAAAAAATTAATTCAACCAACTATAAAAAATAGCAAAAACATGTAACTCTAGATGCTAATTACTCAATAACAAAAAAAAAAATGTATATATATAAAATATATAAATACGGATATAAAATAAATATTATATTATTCATTTTTGTATCTAATAAAAATTTTTTAAAACCATGTTCATTTTTATTTTCATCCTGAAACTGAATACCCATTTTTCATCCCAAAAAATTAAGTTACCATTAGGTTAAAAGGAAGATTAACATACTTGCTAACAAACTCTACTGCAGGGCAATCTCGTAAATTCATGTCCATTCCCAAATTTTAACTTTTCCCGCCCAAAAAACAATTCCCCCTACCTCTCTTCCTCTCATAAAAAATCTGGGGTTTTCAATTTCTTCCATTTAAAAAAGAAAACTTTTTTACTGAAAAGTGAAATGCCAGACCTTGGAAATCTTTCTCAGTCTTCATCGTAATCTTTCTCTCGTTGCCCTAACTTGAGGCTTCTCTCTCTTGACTCTGCCAATACCGCCGATGTTTTTGAGCCTGACACCTTCAAAACCCTACCCGTAAACTGCAATTGGGACCAGAGATTGGTCCACAAAGGCGGGGACTGCAACGGAAACGGAATTAGGGTTTTGAAGCGAGCGAAGAGGGGTTCTAATGGTATAGTTTTGGAGGATTATTTGAGTGATTGGGTTCATTGGAAGATGGAATCTGGTGTTCCTGAGTCTCGCTGTTTTCTTCCATTTCTCGTTGGGTCTAAGAAATTGGTATTGGTCTTTCTTGTTTCCTGATTCTTTTGCTGTTTGGTTTTAGGAAAGTGTCTGCGAAAATAAATGGAATTTAAGTTTGAATTTTGTATTTTTTGTTCGTTAATTATCAATTGGTTTATTGAAAATGGCAGAAAACACGCAAGTACAAAATATTGAAATTTGTCAAACGTGAAATTGTTGTTGGAAGGTGTATGACAGTTAAAGTTAAAGAAATTGAGTTTTTCTTGGATTTTACTTTTGTTGCTTGGAGAATTTGGCAATTCAATTACATGGTTTATCTTCAATTACTTAGAATTTGTGGGAAAGAAAAAACGTAAGATAAGAATTTTTTATTTAAATTAAATTTAAGGAACCTGGGAAATAGATATGTTAGTAAGGTGATTCTGAAGATGGCTGATATCTGGCCTATTTGGTGTGGGATTGTTTTGTTTGCCATTAAAAATGTAGCCACTTTAGAATTAATGGCTTATTTTTGTTTTTTGCACTGATTTCTGAGATTGATAACATTTGATGCTAATTATGTGCCAATTTTATTCTTGCTCTTGTCCAAGAAGTTATTGTTATGTTCCTTTAGGTATATGGTGAGGGGATGTGGTAAACACGTGATCAGGAATGACGTGGATGTGGCAAAAGGAGGATTGAAGCAGAACTTGGATTATTGAATGCTGTGAGAGGTAGGAAGTAGGATATAAATAGAATGGAAGTAATGTATAGGAAATAGGGAAGGGAGATTGAGAGTAGAAAGAATGAAGCAGAGCTGGAACTAGGAATTGAAGTTGAAAAAAGACATGGAGAATAGATAAGTGAGATAGGGAGATCTGTTATAGAAAGCTTTATGTTTGCCAAATGAGATCCCTGTGTCATTTATATTAGTTTATGAGGTGCACTTAATGCAACCAATAAGAAAGCAGGTGCCAACTCATTTTGTATTAAAGATAATCATGGTAAATTTTAGGACAGTTGACTAGTATGATGAGGTTATGACAGAAAGTTGAAATGGTGTAATGTTTTGGACTATGAGGGGGTACTCATGTATTTTGTAGAAAAGTTAAGGAATCTTAACTATCTCCATATCCGAACCGTCAAGTTAAGCTTTCTACAACATTTGAAGAGAAAGGATCTTGTTATTGGTCTTGGGGTTAAATCGATGTATGTGTATTGCATTCGTGTTATATTCAAATGATTGAGAATGAGGTTCATTTGGTACATTTACAATTAACCAAAAAAATTTATCTACAATTACTATAATGTAGAGTATAGTTGCAATTTTTTGTGTCTTAATGCATTCCCCCCTCCCATTTTCCATAAAAGATAAAAGTGCTTTTATGTGTTTTACTTACATACAGTCTTGGTGTTAGGAACCTATCTAGATAGCAGCCAATACTTTATCAGGTTTCTTTTTTGTGGATAGAGGGATTAAAATTGTGTAACTAAGTTTGTCTAAATATTTCTTGAGAGATTATAAATATTTTTGTAATTTCCATATGATAATTGGATGGACGTTTAGCTTGCTAAATCTTTACTGTTAAATTCTCCTTATGAACTCCTTGATGTTAGTTGGTGGTTTCTTGCTAGTGAAGAGGATATGTTACTTGGTTCTTTATAGTTACTTTTTGTTGATGGTGTTTTTGGGTGTCTTAGCTAGATGGAAGCTGGTTTGAGGTTGAAGATAGAATGATCTAGACCAACAGCTAGAAAGTACGATTAGGGGGTGTCGGAGTTAGTTCTCCAGGATGCGTTTCGACTCTCAAGTCAGTGAGGTGTTTTAGGTTAAGAGAGGAAGAAGATGAGGTGTGTGGAGGGAGCTATGATGGAGGGAAAATGCTTAAGCCTTACGTACTTGAGTCTCTTCTTTACCTTTTATATGAGACAAAGGGTGGTGGCTTGAGTGAGACAATTGACAGTTGATGGTGAGTCTATGTGGAGCTCAAGGAGAGTCCACTTTGGCAACTACAAACTACATTTAATGATCCGAGATAAGCGTGGGCTGCATGTAATGGTTCCAGACAAGTTGGAGGTCAAGTGTTTAGTTCTAAAGTGATGCCTTGATGGGACATCATTAGAGGTGTTGGGTGAGCCTTTCCTTGACCAGAAGTGAGCCTGTTCTATGGTAAGGTGATGTGGCATGGCAGCTGGGCATGCATTGATTGGGCGTTCAAGAGAGTTGGCTTCATTGTCAGTGTAAATGGGTGTAACACTTTCTTTGTATAAGCGAGTTTTAGAGATTTATGATCAATGGAAAATTAGTTTAGCAGAAACTGCATCATGCAATGTGGGGTGTGCAAAATATGTGTTTTAGTTATCTCGTTTTGCCACTCAGTTTGTTGTTTAGTTTGGGTTCTTGGGATTTTCTTTGTCAGAGGAACTTTCTTTACTTCCAGGCAAAATGTGTACCTTTTCTACTTAAGGTGGTAAAGATCATAGGAATATTTTTGCATATTTTGTGCCTTGGACCATTTGGATTTCAGATTGAATGCTGCAAGAAATTGTCATCATACATGAACCTTATTCCTTAAAGTTTATGATGTTTTAAGCCTTTAATTTTGTGAATTGTACCTGGAGTCTTTTGAGGTTAAGTACCATCTCCCTCAGTTAAAATTTTCTGTCGTGAGGGTGCTAGCATTCATGTCCTCCCAATTTCTTGCTTGTAACTAGTTTCTTTGTTCCTTGCAATAGAGTTTACTTATCAGATAAAGAGAAGGAACTGTACTGCATATTCTTTCAAAGAGTTGAGTTTGTTTTCTGATACATTGCTAACAGTGACATTAGCAGTTACAATACGACTGCAAAAGCCAGGCACCTTATGTTCATTATTTTTAAACTTGCATGTGTTATGTGCCGCTAGATTTTACTACCTATTTGTTTCTATTCTCTGTATTAATTTTTTGGAGAAAATTGTGTTTCTAATTGTGAATATAATATCCTTTGATTGTGATAAGCTTGTAAATATTTGACTGTTTGTTTATTGTTTTTGTACTTTTTTCTTTCATTTTGTGCTGAAAATTCATCTCAGGTTGAATGTATCCATTGCCATAAGCTCATCTATCCAGGGGAAGAGGTCTGTTGCTCAGTTCGTGGTTGTCAAGGAGTTTATCACAAAATATGTGCCAAAGAAAGTCTTAAGATGTCCAACCCAAAAAAAATTCCAGTGTCCGCAGCATGTAATACTTGCATCTGCTAATTTATTCTTTACTTTCAATGACTTTTACATCCTTGTACTGTTCTTTGTTTTTATCCAGCAAAACTGTGTTTGGTCATTTGCAAAGTAGAGAAGGGAAAAACAGAGAGGTGTGGATATTCATATATACATATATAGGTTTCTTGCCTAAACAGGAAGAACTGGTAGAACCATGGTTTTTTTTTTTTTTCCTTTGACTTGTTACTTTTTGTTTTTGTGTGTACATTCTTAACAACTGTTTTCTTAGTATTTCAGTTATGTTGTTATTGTTGATTGGTAAAAGTCTGCCTGGGCTATTTTCTCTATATTCCTTATTGTTCCCATGGTGTTGAGTATGCCTTACAGTAAACATAATTTAGTTACTACTCAAGGGTTACGTGTTTTCTTAGTTTTTTCTTCTTGGGACTAAACCCTAAATTTCTAATGATTCTGTGATAGTGGATTCATGTTATGCTGTAATCATTAAAGCTTATTGCTCATATCTCTTGATAGAGATATGATCTGAGATGTCATCTGCAGAAACTGAAAGCAACGTTTTGTATTAGTTTTGACCAGACATCTGAAAATGTTTAAGTTTGATGCTTGTTCTTGATACTAGCCTTTCTGACAACCTCCTTTATGATTATTACTTATTTTGTCCTATATCATTGTGATATATGTGAGGATTGCCAACGTCTTCATAATTATTATTGCAGTTTTGCTTGTCTACTTGGCATCTTCAATGAATAGGTATGCTTCATTTGCAGACAGATTACAATGGCAATGTGTATGTTGTACAATTTCATCTCATGATAAGTGCTCCCCGTGGCTGGATGTAGTGATTCATTTGAAGGACAAACCGGGGAAAGCAATTTGCTGGAGGCATCCAACTAATTGGCGGCTAGGTAAGAAGGTCAATTTCTTCTTCCTTCATCAGATATGTCCTTTTCTGGCCTTTAGCCTTTTATTATTATTTACTATGACAAGGCTGCCTTCAAGTGCCATTGATAAAATCTTTATTTGATGTGGGTTGCATGGTTGTGGTTCTATCTTAAATAAAATTTTATTTAATTGTGTGGGAAAATATTTATTTATAGTTTGTTGTAATATTGTAATCTATGTATTTATATTTGTATCTCTAGAATTAAGTATTTGTATTCTTAGAATTAAGGACAAAAAATTAGGATAGACAATCCTTCAATTATAGGATCAGTTTTTAAGAAGATTTAGTTTTTTAGTTTAATTCATATTTAGTTGTATATAAAACTAAGGCTTTTGTATAATTTTTAATGAACAGTTTTTCAATATATATTTAGTTTTTTCTCTTACTTTTTCATATAGATTTATTTCTTAGTTTTTAGAGCTTTAGACTCTTCTTAGGAAGTAAAATTTTCAACCTTCATTGTTGACTTTTATTTTAGGCCTTCATTGTTGAACTCTGTTTAGATCTTTATTGTCGAACCCTGTTAAGGCCTTCATAGCCATTCTATTTTTCTCTTCTTTAGCCTTCATTGTTAAGAGTCATTTTTGGTTATATTTTAAGATTTGTTTCAGTTCAAAGAAAGATATCATTACCATTTAATTTGAAAAAGTGTCAATTGGAAAAATCACCAGAGTATTATAGATGTTTCGAAAACAAGAAGAGTTCGACAGAAAAGAGATTGAAAAGTTCAGAAACCTATTGAAAACTCTTGAAAAGCTTATTGTGGTATGTTCTTTGGGTAAGGTCTCTAGTTCAGGTAAAGCTTTTGGTTCTTATGGATTAAATGTATCGATTAAGCCTATTATAAGTTTTTAGATCATTGACTCAGAAGTCACAGACTATATGATACATTTCTCATAAAAATTTAGTACATATACCTTGTGTCCTAGTAATAAGAAAATTATTATTGTAGATGGTTTATTTACTATAGTGACAGGATTAGGAGATGTTTAAGTTAATCTCTCGTTTGTTTTAAAAAATGTTTTTCATGTTCTCGGATTGTTTATTAATTTGATATTTATACAAAAATTTACCAAAGATATGAATTGTAAAGTTACTTTTTATTTTTTTATTGTGAATTTTAGGATTAAAGATCGGGGGAAATGATTGTACTTACTAAGAAGAAGGATTGACTATAACATTTCAAAACATTAAATAATACAAGTAATATTAAGAAAAGTTTATATTTGTCATTTCTTTTTGAAAAATCTTTTAATAGAAATAAAATTTGGCTTTATCATTTTCGTTTTGGATATATTTCTTTTGGAACTTTGAGAAACATGTTTCTTTCTTTATTCAAAGGATTAAATGTCGAAAATTTTCATTATAATATTTATGAACTTGTAAAGCACAGACATGTGTCTTTTTCAATTAGTAACAAAAAAGTTCTATTTCTTTTTATTGATTTATAGTGACATTTGAGGTTCTTCTACAATTCCTAATACTTTTGGTGCAAGATAATTTGTTTCATTTAAAAATGATTATACTAGAGTCTTTTAGGTTTTTTTACTTAAATCTAAATTAGATGTAAATAGTGTGTTTTTAAGTTTCCAAAATATGATTTAGAATCAATTTGGAGTGAGAATTAAGAGATTTAAGTCTGATAATGCTAGAGACTATTTCAATTAGAGTTTATCCACCTATTTCCAAAAAGAGGGGATTATGCATAAGTCATTTTGTATTAATACTTCACAACTAAATGGAGTGGCAGAAAGGAAAAACAACCATTTATTAGCCACATTCTGAGTTTTCCTTTTTCAAGCAAATGTACCCAAATTTTATTGGGGGAAGCTGTTTTCACTGTCACACATATTATAAATAGGTTACCTTCAAAAGTTTTGAGATTTAAAACTCTTATGGAATTACTGTCACAATCTTATCTCAACTTTAATACCACAAACAATTTCACATCTATGATATTTGGTTGTACATAATTTGTTTATGTTCACAGTCATAACAAAGAAAAGTTGGATCTAAAAGTGATTAAGTGTATCTTTGTGGGGTATTCATCAACTCAGAAAAGGTATAAGTGTTATCATCCTTTTATCAAAAAATTTTATGTCTACAGATATTACTTTTGAAAAAAATAAACAATTTTTTATTCAACCTTATCTTTAAGGGAAGATTTCATTCATGAAAAATAAGGATAAAGAATTTTTTTGCTTGATTTGTCTTTGTCTATTTTTCAACATTTTCACCTATTAATTCTTTTAAGTCGAAACCTATTTTTGCTGAGCCTAAGTCAAACATTGAATTTGATTTTGAACCTATTTCAAATACAAAAAATGTGACAAAGGATATATTGTTCTTGATTTTATGAAAGAATTACAAGTGTACTCAAGAAAGAAAGTTTCAGAGCCTAAATCAATGCTAGTCCAAAAATCTGATCCTAACTCTGGAAATGAGGTAACTATAGTTTTTGACTCTATTTCTCAAAATGAGTATGAATCTCCTAAACCTATAACTAGTGATTATGATCTGTCTATTGTTATTAGGAAGGAACTAGAGAATGTACTAAGCATCTATTATACCTAATTTTTAATTTTGTGTCATTTAAAAAATTCTCACCATTCTACAAAAATTTTCTTGTGAGCCTAAACACTATTTCTATTCCAACTACATTATTCGAGGCATTATTTAGTAAGAAATGGAGGCAAGCTATGAAAATAGAAATGGACGCTTTAGAGAAAAATAAAACATGAGAACTAGTAGAGTTATTTAAAAGAAAAAAATCTAGTAGGGTGTAAATCGGTTTTCATTATAAAATACAAGACGAATGGTACTGTTGAAAGGTATAAAGCCAGGTTAGTGGCTAAGGGCTACATTCAAACCTATGGAGTGGATTATTAAGAAACCTTTGCTTCGGTTGCTAAGATGAATACAGTTAGAATTTTATGATCATTGGTTGCAAATTACAATTGGCAGTTTCAACAATTTGATATAAAGAATGTTTTTCTACATGGTGATTTGGAAAAAAAAATATATATGAAAGTTTTACTAGGATTTAGAGGTCATCTAGAAGCAGGCAAAGTATGTAAGTTGAAAAAGGTTTTATGTGGCCTTAAACAGTCTCTTAGGGCTTGGTTCGGGAGATTTGCCAAAGTAATACTAGTAATGGGATGTAAACAGAGTCAAGAAAATCATACATTGTTTATCAAGCAATTTGATTCAGGAAGAGTCACAGTTCTATTAGTGTTTGTTGATGATATAATTGTAATTAAAGATGATGAAAAAGAAAGAGAATCTTTAAAACAGTTTTTGGTTAGAGAATTTGAGATAAAAAAGCTAGGGAGATTGAAGTACTTCCTAAGAATTGAAGTAGCTCACTCACGGTATGGTATTTTCATCTCACAACAGAAATATGTGATAGATCTTCTGAAGGAAATGGGAAGCTCTCATGTAAACTTGCAAATATCCCTATAAATCTTAATCATAAAATTGGAGAAGCTAACGAAGATGTTGTTATAGATAAAAAGATATACCAAAGATTAGTTGAAAGATTCATTTATCTCTTACATACTAGACTTGATATAGCATATGCTGTGAATGTGGTAAGTCAATTTATGCATAATCATAAAGAAATGTACCATAGGTTGTCTATCATATATTGTACTATTTGAAGGTTAATTCTGGGAGGGGTATCTTATTCAAAAGAAATTTAAGGCTAGTTCTAGAAGCATATATGATGCTAATTATGCAAGTTCAAGAACTGATAGAAAATTCATCTTAAGTTATTGCACTTTCTTAGGTAGTAATCTTATGACTTGGAGGAGCAAAAAATAGAATGTGATGGTAAGATCAAGTGCTAAAGCAGAGTACAGAGCAATGGCTTAAGGAATTTGTGAACTCCTATGGTTAAAGATTATCTTAGAAGACTTGAAGATCAAGTGAGATGGATCAATGAGACTTTATTGTGATAACAAGTCTGCAATAAGCATTGTGCACAATCTTGTGCAACATGACAGAACAAAACACATTGAAGTAGACCGACATTTCATAAAGAAAAAACTAGACAGTGGGTTAATTTGTACACCTTATGTATCAACCAAGGGTTAACTTACAGATGTGTTGACCAAAGGTCTCAGTAGTGCAACATTTCAAGAAATTATTTTCAAGTTGAGAATGAAAAATACCTATTCACTAGCTTGAAGGGATGGACCAATGAAACTCTATTGTGATAACAAGTTTGCAATAAGCATTGCGTACAATCCTGTGTAACATGATAGAACAAAACACATTGAAGTAGACTAGCATTTCATAAAGGTAAAACTAGACAGTGGGTTAATTTGTACACCTTATGTATCAACCAAGGGTCAACTTGTAAATATGTTGACTAAAAGTTTCAGTAGTGCAACATTTCAAGAAATTATTTCCAAGTTGGGAATAGAAAACACCTATTCACCAGCTTAAGGGGGAGTGTGAAAAAACATTTATTTACAACTTGTTGTAATCTTGTAATCTATGTATTTATATTTGTATCTCTAGAATTAAGTATTTGTATCCCTAGAATTAAGGACAAAAAATTAGGATAGATAATCTTTCAATTATAGGATCAATTTTTAAGAAAATTTATTTTCTTAGTTTAACCTTTATTTAGTTGTATATAAACCTAAGTTTCTTATATAATTCTTAATGAGCAATTTTTCAATATATATTCAATTTTCCCTCTTACTTTTTCACACATTTATTTCTTAGTTTTTCCACAAATTGCATTTTCTTTCTTTGTTTTCTTTTTGGAGGTCATGTTTTGGTTATTTTTGCTAAATACCTAAATCTATACCAATTCAGGAATACCACTTTGAAATTTATGTCTCCAGCGAACTTTTTAGTAGTTGACTTGCAATCTAGTCATCCATATGTGTGGAATATGAATAGATATGGTTTATTAATTATTTTTGAAACTTAAGGTTGTATTTTGGAATTTGAATTTGAATGGAGGGATTTGATTTCAAATTTAGCACAAATTGTGAGATTAAGCTCCTGAAATATGACTTTCTTGATTACACTTAAGTCTATACATTTATCTATCAAATAATGAATTTGATATACTTAGATGGCGAGTACATTTTAAGTTCCTCCCTTCTTGCTCTCTTACACACAGAAGTGCCTTCAAATTTTATTAAATTTTACAAAATTATCTATGTTCTTTAACTCATACTAGAGTTTGAGACTAAAGAAATCTTACCTTAGGAAAAAGGTTATAGGTGTAAGAGAGGTGTAGTTGATGCAAGACCCAAATTTTATTTTATTAATTTGATGCAAGATTTCAATTGTTATGTAGTTGATAGAACTCTAGGTGTTGCAAGTTCTTTGACTCATATGAGAGTTTGAGACACTTTTAGATGCATGACCTCAAGGATTGAGTTAGAGTTTGTCCACTTTTAGCTCACCAATAATAACTGTGATTCGAAACCTGATCCATGATTGTATTCATGTTCAGCAGGCTAAAAATTGCATGCAACATATCAAATCTTTTTTGTTTCTCAAATTTGAGATGTGAGAATCCCTTGTTCATTATGGAGTTTGAGCTTCTTTTGCTTGTGTGTATGTTTATGCCTGATGTCGTGCTGCCCTATAACAGTTTTCAAGTCCAGAAAGTTATTGTAAAGGATGGATTGGTCTATGATTTAGTTTTCCTGGTCAGGCTACTTGCTGGTTTATTGTATCATTGTGTTTTATCTTGAGGTTTATCTCTCCATTCTTATTTTCTATTGATTAGGCTGGCTGACAGGACTGACATATTTATTGAATGAGCAGCATGCAGTTCCAGCAACTGAAGTAGAGGTCAGATTTTTTTGCACAGTTTATAGTGAAATTGTTCAATTCATGTAGTATAAACTTCCTTTATGCGATATTTATTAATGTATAAATTGTTAATATATGTTTATGGGAAAGAAGGCAATATTATCAGATAACTTTTTCAAGTTTGGGACAAAAATGTCTTGATACTCTGTGTGGGAAAATACTTATTTATAGTTGGTTGTAATCTTGTAATCTGTATATTTATATTTGTATCTCTAGAATTAAGTATTTGTATTCCTAGAATTAAGGAAGATTTGGTTTCTTAGTTTAACTCCTAGTTAGTTGTATATAAACTTAAGATTTTTGTATAATTAAAATATAAGCAGTTTTTTAATATACATTCAGTTTTCACATGGTATCAGAGCTTTAGGCTCTTCTTAGGAAGAAAAATTTTCAACCTTCATTGTTGACTTTTTTAGGCCTTTATTGCCGAACTCTTTCAAAGAAAGATATCACTATCACCCAATTTGAGGAAATGTTAATTGAAAAAATCATTGGAGCATTACAGATGTCTCAGAAACAAGGATAGTTCAATAAGGAAGAGATTGAAAAGCTGAGAAACTTATTGAAAATCCTTGAAAAGCCTACTATGGTATGTTCTTTGGGTAAAGTTTCTAGTTCAGGTAAAACTTTCGGTTCTTATGGATTAAATGTCTCGGTTAAGCCTATTATGAGTTCTTGGGTCATTGACTTAGGAGCTACAGATCACATGACACATTCCCCCATAAAAGTTTAGTATAACCTATGTCCTAGTAATAATAAAATTGTTGTTGCTGATGGTTCACTTACCACAGTGGCAGGATTAAGAGATGTGCGAGTTAATCCCTCGTTTGTTCTAAAAAATGTTCTTCATGTTCCTGGATTGTCTACTAATCTGATATTTATACAAAAACTTACCAGAGATATGAATTGCAAAGTAACTTTTTATCCTTCTTATTGTGAATTTCAAGATCAGAGTTCGGGGAAGATGATTGGACTTGCTAAGGAGAAAGATGGATTATATTATCTTGAGACATCAAATAACACAAGTAGTATAAAAAATAGTTTACCTTTGTCATTTCTTTCTGAAAAATCTTCCAATAAAGACAAAATCTGGCTTTATCATTTTCGTCTTGGACATCTTTCTTTTGGAACCTTGAAAAACATGTTTCTTTCTTTGTTCAAAAAATTAAATGTTGAAGATTTTCATTGTGATATTTACAAATTTACAAAACATAGACGTGTGTCTTTTCCAATCAGTAACAAAAGAAGTTTTACTCCATTTTACTTGATTCATATGACATTTGAGGTCCTTCTACAATTCTTAATATTTTTGGTATGAGATGGTTTGTTTCATTCATAGATGATTGTACTAGGCTCTCTTGGGTTTTTTTACTTAAATCTAAATCAGATGTGAATAGTATATTTTTAAGCTTCCAAAACATGATCCAAAATCAATTTGGAGTAAGAATCAAGAGATTTAGGTCTGATAATGCAAGAGACTACTTCAACCAGAGTCTATCCACCTATTTTCAAAAGGAAGGGATTATCTATGAGTCATCTTCTGTTAATACTCTACAGCAAAATGGAGTGACAGAGAGAAAAAATAGCCATTTACTAGCCACAACCCGAGCTTTTCTTTTTCAAGTAAATGTACCTAAATCTTATTGGAGGGAAGCTGTTCTCACTGCCACACACATTATAAATAGGTTACCTTCAAGAGTTTTGGGATTTAAAACTCCTATGGAACTACTTTCACAATTTTATCTCAACCTCAATACCACAAACAATCTCACACCTAGGATATTTGGTTGTACATCATTTGTTCATGTTCACAATCATAATAGGGGAAAGTTGGATCCAAGAGCGATTAAGTGTATTTTTGTGGGGTATTCTTCAACTCAAAAAGAATATAAGTGCTATCATCTTTCTATCAAAAAATTTTATGTGTCTGTAGATGTCACTTTTGAAGAAAATAAACCATTTTTTACTTAACCTTATCTTCAGGAGGAGACTTCATTAATGGAAGATAAGGATAAAGACTTTTTTTTGCTTGATTTGCTCCCTTCTTCAACATTTACACCCATTAATTCTTCTGAGTCGAAACTTATTTCTGCTGAGCCCAAGTCAAATACTGAATTTGAGTCTGAACCCCATTCCAAATACAGAAGATTTGACAAAGGATAATATTGTTTTTGATTCTATGAAGGAATTACAGGTGTACTCAAGAAGGAAAGTTTCAGATCCTGAATAGTGCAATCCAAGAAGCCTATCTAACTCTTGGAATGAGTAATAAGTTCTTTGACTTTGTTTCCCAAACATGAGCAGAAATCTCTAAAAATATAATAGTGATTATGATTTGCCTATTGCATTAGGAAGGCCAAGATGTACAAGCATGCCACTATTCCATATCTAATTTTGTGTCATTTGAAAAAATTTCTAAACCATCTACAATTTCTTGTGAGCTAAACACTATTTCTGTTCAATACATTATCCGAGGCATTATCCAGTGAGAAATGGAGGCAACCATGAAAATAGAAATGAGCCTTAAGAAAAATCAGACATGGAAACTGGTAGAGTTGCCTAAAAGAAAAAATTTAGTGGGGTGTTAAATGGTTTCATTGTAAAATACAAGGCAATGGTACTGTTGAAAGGTATAAGCGCAGTTAGTGGCTAAGGGCTACACTCAAACCTAAGGAGTGGATTATCAGGAAACCTTTGCTCCAATTGCCAAGATGAATACAGTTAGGATTTTGTTATCGTTGGTTGCAAATTACAATTGACAGCTTCAATAATTTGATGTAAAGAATGCTTTTTTACATGGTGATTTGGAAGAAGAAATATATATGAAGGTTCCACCGGGATTTGGAGGTCATCTAGAAGCAAACAAAGTATGCAGGCTAAAAAAAGCTTTATATGGCCTTAAACAGTCTCCTAGAGCTTGGTTCGGGAGATTTGCCAAAGTGATGCTAGCAATGGGATATAAACAGAGTCAAGGAGATCACACATTGTTTATCAAGCACTCTGATTTAGGGAGAGTCACAGTTCTATTAGTGTATGTTGATGATATAATTGTAACTGGAGATGATGAAAAAGAGAGAGAATCTCTAAAACAGTGTTTGGCTAGAGAATTTGAGATAAAAGAGTTAGGAAGATTGAAGTACTTCCTAGGAATTGAAGTAGCTCACTCACGGCATGATATTTTTATCTCACAACAGAAACATATGATGGATCTTCTGAAGGAAACTGAGAAGCTTGCATGTAAACCTGCAAATACCCCTATAGATTCTAATTATAAAATTGGAGAAGCTAATGAAGATGCTACTGTAAATAGAGAGATGTACCAAAGATTAGTTGGAAGACTTATTTATCTCTCACATACTAGACCTGATATAGCATATGCTGTGAGTGTGGTAAGTCAATTTATGCATAGTCCTAAAGAAGTGCACCTATAGGTTGTCTACCGTATATTACACTATTTGAAGGCCAATCCTGGGAGAGATATCTTATTTAAAAGAAATTCGGGATTAGTTCTAGAAGCATATATAGATGCTGATTATGCAGGTTTAGTAATTGATAGAAGATCCACCTTAGGCTACTGCACTTTCTTAGGTGATAATCTTGTGACTTGGAGGAGTAAAAAACAGAATGTGGTGGCAAGATCAAGTGCTGAAGCAGAGTTCAGAGTAATGGCCCAAGGAATTTGTGAACTACTATAGTTAAAGATTATCCTAGAAGACTTGAAGATTAAGTGGGATGAACCAATGAGACTCTACTGTGATAACAAGTCTGCAATAAGTATTGCACACAATCTTGTGCAACATGACAAAACAAAACACATTGAAGTAGACCGGTATTTCATAAAAAAGAAACTAGACAGTGAGTTGATTTGTACACCTTATGTATCAACCAAGGGTCAACTTGCAGATGTGTTGACTAAAGGTCTCAGCAGTGCAACATTTCAAGAAATTATTTCCAAGCTGGGAATGATAAACATCTATTCACCAGCTTGAGGGGCAGTGTGGGAAAACACTTATTTACAGCTGGTTGTAATCTTGTAATCTGTATATTTATATTTGTATCTCTAGAATTAAGTATTTGTATTCCTAGAATTAAGGAAGATTTAGTTTCCTAGTTTAACTCCTAGTTAGTTGTATATAAACCTAAAATTATTGTATAATTAAAATATAAACAGTTTTTTAATATACATTCAGCTTCCACGCTCTGGCATTGTTCATTTATTATTATCTGTTATAAATTGAAGCCTTCCAATATGCCATAATGAGAGTGTATGTTGTACTTCACACTTCATTTATTAGAAAAGGTTGGGGGGGGGGGGAAGGAGATTGCAGTCTATCTGTGCAACAATTAGCTTTTGCCTGTGTATTGTTCTATTTAAGCGTTAGATTGACTTGATACCTTGATGTACTTCTTTACTTTGGACAACCCCTGGAAAACAAATAATTTTCTGGTTTGTGTCTTGAAAATCTGAATTTGATAAGGTTTTTCCAAAGAATGTATAGAAAAGACTATTTATGTCGTTAATTTCTTATAAGTTTATTGGAGGAGTTTGTTATAATTGTTGTTGTTGATCACACCTAGTGAAGTTGGTTTTCAACGAGAATCTCTTCAAGATCGTCAAGATCACCAGAATCTTCAAGGATAAAATAATAATCTATACCATGCCGACTCATCTGTCCATTTTCTTGAAAAATGTTTGGTCACAGTTAATGATTTCTGTCAAATATGCTCAATGACTCCAGATTTAATTGGCTAACTTTTTCCATCCTTTGTATTTTAGGAAATTTTCTGTCAATTGCCTTTACCTTATGTGGATGAGGAGTTCAAGCTTGACTTGATATGTAGAGAATTAATGGAGAATAAATTGGAGCCACCTCCATATGTCCACATCAAGTGCCGTATCCTAAGAATTTCATCACTATATTAAACCAAATTCAAGTTTATGAGTTGAATGATTGCATCACAGGCTTGTAAAGTTAGCTTGACTTTCTTATTTAAGTACATACTAAATATAAACAAATATTAATTGTCAAAGTTTTTTTCTGTTTGGAACTGGAGTTCTTTCCATGACCTATAATGCACATTGTCTTTAATAATAGTTTATAAATGGGATTTTTTTTGAGAAATTTCTTATTAATATGAATACTTTGGAGTTCAGTATTGTGTGCAAATGTAATTTGTCATACATATATTTACCTTCATATTGCATGCTTAGTAGAAATATTAGGTTGAACCATGATATAAAAAGAATTAAAACAACTTAAGACTAAGATTTGGCAAGTTGTGTAATGAATTTTGGTTGCTTGAATTTTGTTGATGTCTGCAATATTTAGTTGTTGAAAGGTGCCTTTCCTTTGTTTATTTAAGCATTGATGGTGAATGCCTAATTATCATTACCCCCTGTAAAAGTAGAATTAATCGAGCGAATTCTAGCTGATGATAGTATTATATTACAAAACTAATGATTGTTGCTGTGCTCAGTATTCCAACAAGTAAAGAGTTAGCTAAGATTTTTTGCTAATATAGTTTTGCTTTCTATCACTATGACTTATTTGCTGATTGAGAAGAAAAAAGAGTTCTTTATATTCTAGTATATACCCTGCAATCGCCCTGATTAAATTTTTAAACCTAAATCTAAGTTTTGTAGTTTGTTTTCTTAAATTTTAGAATAAACAAACTTGAACAAATGCGCAAACTATGTACATGTTTTAAGTTTTTTTCCAAATATGTTTGCATTTAAAATAATTAGGGATGTGTTAGAAGAGAATGAGAAATAAGAAATATTGTTTTTAATGTGCTAATGGACATTGCTAATAAAATAATGCTGTCCGATGTTAAACAAATTCTTTTTATTCCACTTAAGATATGGGTAATAAGATGGCCAAGCATAATGTGTTGTGATAGTTGAATTATAAGGACTCAATTATGTCTTGTCCTTTTGAGATGTTGAATGCTATTTCCAATTTGGCAAATGCAAATTTTGTTTCATTATAATGACTGTTGTAATATACTTTTTTTTTAAACTGCCTTAAAAGAAGTTAGATGTTTACCTAGTGAAGAAGACGTGTTATGATGCCGATGATGATATTGGATGCAAAAGTTGTAGTTCTGCTTGCTCTGAGGATTGTGTATGCGGGTATTTATGATTTGTCTTTCTCTATTTTGCTTAACACAGGTTAATAAATGATCATCTATGCTAGTGTATTAAATGAATTGTTCTTCCTCCCTCCTCCATGCACACCTTTTTCTGAAATTCTACTTGATTGGTAATTTGTTCCTGAGCATTTTAGATCTACTAAAATTTCTCATAGAAAATTATTGAATATATTTTTCCTTTAAAATTTGTATCATTCTCTATTACATAAGTATAATATCAGCTGAAGACATTAATCATTTATTGAATTGGATGATGCCTTGTACTTCTATGGATGAAAAATCATAATTTTATAATTATTCTATGTCCCACATCCCACATGATATTATTCAACTTACATAGTTGTTGCTTACCACTCCATGCCTAAGGCTTTGTTATTATTATTATTATTATTATTAGTATTTTTAATTTCCGTGGACACTACATAGCAGTGGACATGTCATGAAGTGCTAAAAGTGTTTTTTTGGTGGAAGGGGGGTGTATTTCTTTTTGCACTGCAAATGAATTATAGTTTTGGAGTTAGTTAACAATATTCTCAGAACACAGTTTCACTTACTCTTACTCACAAATCATGCATAAACTTTCTTATTTACATGTTGCCGGTTAACTTGTCTAAAGTTTTGGATGACATAGACCCATGAAACATTTTATAGCTGTATCTTTAGGAGCAACATTGGTCTAGTCTTAAATCTAACCATTTTGATGCTGGTATAGGCATAGATGCAATCAGTTTGACAGTTAGACATAAAAAATATGTTGTCATTGTCTATTTACTAATGAAATATTCCAGGTTTTACCAAGAAACAAAGAACCTTTCTTGTTCCACTTGCTTGATTGCACTATGGAATTTCATATGTATAACGAGAATAAGCACAAATTTCACCATCTGATGTTTATGGAAGGCTTCCTCACAGCTTCTTCTTTCCTTTTCTTTATTTAAGAACTGAATGCTAATTAAATAACTATCATTCTTTGCAGTTATTGATGGTGCTCAGAGTGAACAGAGGCTTTGGGACATGAAATTCAAAGGGATGAACAACTTTTACATGTGTGAAATTCGAAAAGACTTCACAATTGATGCAACTTTCAAAGGGAATGCATCTCTTTTTCTAAATCACAGCTGCAATCCCAATTGTGTTTTGGAGAATTGGTTGGTATTAATGATATTGCTTTTTTTTTTTTATTAAATATGTTTTAACTGTTAAATATCTGTAAAAGCTTATGGTTTCTTAAGATTGGAAAGCATTATATTATGAGTTAAAGCTTTTATTGCAAATATGGTATGGAAACTCCGTATGTATGTCCCTAGCTATTATACTTGTCCGTGGTTTTAGATTTATATGCCTTAAAAATTTTTTTGCAAATTGCACCAAGCACCTGTCCAGCTATGAGAAAAGTGTAAAAAGAGAATGGATGAGAACATAATGCCAATGTTTCTTTCTGTGTTTGGATGTTGGCTAAATAGAGGAAATACCCTTGTGATTTTTCTGTGACATTCCTTTAGCCTACTTTAGTTAGATGTTTTAGGAATGCGCTTGGAGAATAGCACCAATAGTTTTTTTCCCTCGTTTGTTTTTTTTCCTAAAATTTTGAAAAGCTTTAGACGGTAATTCTAAATGCTGTTAACTGCATTATCTTCTCATGTCTTTCTTCATGCGGTATCCCACATTTGGGATCAACAGTTTCTTTGGCAGGTTTCTGCTAGCATTTGGTTGATAAGAAATTACAAAACTCTAAGCGGGGAATATAATAGCTAGTTTAGATTTTTTGGCCCATTGGCTAGCTGATTTATTTTCACAATTCTTTTTGCTTCTCATACTCTTAGACTTCTATAGCAGATTTTATAGTGCCACTTAGATTCTTATGTTTCTTAGAAAAAAACTAAGAAATAAATCAGTGTGAAAATTGAATTGATATTGAAAAACTGTTCATACAGAATTATACAAAAACTTTAGGTTTATATACAACTAATTAGAGGTTAAACTAGGAAACTAAATCTTTCTAAAAAACTAATCCTATAATTGAGGGATTGTTTATCTTAATTTTTTGTCTTTAATTTTAGGGATACAAATACTTAATTTTAGAGATACAAATATAAATATATAGATTATAAGATTATAACCAGTTGTAAATAAGTGTTTTCCTACACTCCCCTTCAAGCTAGTGAATAGGTGTTTTTCATTCTCAGCTAGAAAATAATTTCTTGAAATGTTGTACTGCTGAGATCTTTATCAACATAACTGCAAGTTGACCTTTGATACATAAGGTGTACAAATCAACCTACTGTTTAGTTTTTCATTTATGAAATGCCGATTTACTTCAATGTGTTTTGTTCTGTCATGTTGCACAGGATTGTGTGCAATGCTTATTGTAGACTTGTTATCACAGTAGAGTCTCATTGGTCCATCCCACTTGATCTTCAACTCTTCTAGGATAATCTTTAACCATAGTAGTTCACAAATTCTTTGAGCTATTGCTTTGAACTTTGCTTCAGCACTTGATCTTGCCACCACATTATGTTTTTTACTCCTTTAAGTCATAAGGTTACCATTTAAGAAAGTGCAGTAGCCTGAGATGGATCTTTTATCAGTTACTAAACCTACATAATCAACATATGTATATACTTCTAGAATTAGCCTTGAATTTCTTTGAATAAGATACCTCTCTCAAGATTGACCTTCAAATAATGCAATATACAATAGACAGCCTGTATGTGCGTTTTTTTAGGACTATGCATAAATTGAATTACCACACTCACAGCATATGCTATATCAGGTCTAGTATGTGAGAGATAATGAGTCTTTCAACTAATTTTTGATACATCTCTCTATTTACAGTAATATCTTCATTAGTTTCTCCAATTTTATGATTAGGATCTATAGGAGTATTTGTAGGTTTACATGCGAGCTTCCTTGTTTCCTTCAGAAGATCCATCACATTTTTCTGTTGTGAGATGAAGATACCATGCCGTGAGTGAGCTATTTCAATTCCTAGAAAGTACTTCAATCTTTCTAGCTCTTTTATCTCAAATTCTCTAGCCAAACATTGTTTTAGAGTTTCTTTCTTTTTTTTATCATCTTCAGTTACAATTTTATCATTAACATACACTAATAGAATTGTGACTCTCCTTAAATCAGAGTGCTTAATAAATAATGTGTGATCTCTTTAGCTCTATTTATATCTCATTGCTAGCATCACTTTGGCAAATCTCTCGAACCAAGCCCTAGGAGACTGTTTAAGGTCATATAAAGCCTTTTTCAGCCTGCATACTTTGTTTGTTTCTAGATGACCTTCAAATCTCGATGGAACCTTCATATATATTTTTCTTCCAAATCACAATGTAGAAAAGTATTTTTTACATCAAATTGTTGAAGCTGCCAATTGTAATTTGCAGCCAATGATAACAAAATATTAACTGTATTCATCTTGGCAATTGGAGCAAAGGTTTCCTGATAATCTACTTCATAGGTTTGAATGTAGCTCTTAGCCACTAACTTGGCTTCATACCTTTCAATAGTACCATCTGCCTTATATTTTATAGTGAAAACCCATTTACATCTCACTAGATTTTTTTTCTTTAGGTAACTCTACTAGTTTCTATGTTCGATTTTTCTCTAAGGCTTTTATTTTTATTTTCATGGCTTACCTTCATTTCTCGTTGGATAATGCCTCGGATAATGTAGTTGGAACAAAAATAATGTTTAGGGTCACAAGAAAATTTTTGTAGGATGAGGAGAATTTTTCAAATGACACAAAATTAGAGATTAGGTATAGTGAATGCTTAGTACATTCTCTGGTTCCTTTCCTAATGGCAATAGGCAGATCATAATCACTAGTTATAGTTTTAAGATATTCATGCTCATTTTGAGAAACAGAGTCAAAACCTGTAGTTACTTTATTTCTAGAGTTAGGATCAGGTTTTGGATTAGCATTGGTTCAGGATTTGAAATTTTTTTTCTTGAGTACACCTGTAATTCTTTCATAGAATCAATAATAATATTATCTTTTGTCACATCTTTTATATTTGGAATGGGTTTAGACTTAAATTCAGTATTTGACTTGGGCTCATCAGAAACAAGTTTCAACTCAAAAAAATTAATGGGTGTAAATATTAAAGAAGGGGACAAATCAAGCAAAAAGAAGTATTTATTCTTATTTTTCATAAATGAAGTCTCCCCTTGAAGATAAGGTTGAGTAAAAAATAGTTTACTTTCTTTAAAAGTGATATTTACAGACATATAAAAATTTTTGGTAGGAGGATGATAGCATTTATATCCTTTTTGAGTTGAGGAATACCTCATAAAAATACATTTAATTGCTCTTGGATCTTACTTTCCCCTATTATAATTGTAAACATGAACAAATGATGTACAATCAAATATCTTAGGTGTGAGATTTTTTGTAGTATTGAGGTTGGGATAAAATTGTGAGAGTAGTTCTATAGGAGTTTTAAATATCAAAACCCTTGAAGGTAACCTATTTATAATGTGTGTAGCAGTGAGAATAGCTTTTCTTCAGTAAGATTTATGTACATTTGCTTGAAAAAAAAAGGCTCGGGTTGTGGCTAGTAAATGGTTATTTTTTCTCTCTACCACTCCATTTTGTTGTGGAGTATTAACACAAGATGACTCATGGATAATCCCCTTTTTTTGAAAATAGGTGGATAGACTCACGTTGAAGTAGTCTCTTGCATTATCATACCTAAATCTCTTGATTCTCACTCTAAATTGATTTTGATAATATTTTGGAAGCTTAAAAATATACTATTCACATATGATTTGGATTTAAGTAAAAAAACTTAAAAGATCCTGGTACAATCATCTATGAATGAAACAAATCATCTTACATAAAAAATATTAAAAATTGTAGAGAGACCCCCAATGTCACTATGAATCAAGTAAAAGGGAGTAGAATTTCTTTTGTTACTAATTGAAAAAGACACGTCTGTGCTTTACAAATTCGTAAACATCATAATGAAAATCTTCGATATTTAATTTTTTGAACAAAGAAGGAAACATGTTACTCAAAGTTTCAAAAGAAAGATGTCAAAAATGAAAACGATAAAGTCAGATTTTGTCTTTATTGAAAGATTTTTCAGAAAAAATGACAAAGGTAAATTATTCTTGATATTACTTGTGTTATTTGATGTTTCAAAATAGTATAGTCCATTCTTCTTCTTAGCAAGTCTAATTATCTTCTCCGAAATTTGATCCTGAAATTCACAATAAAAGGGACAAAAAATCATTTTGCAATTCATATTTCTGGTAAATTTTTTTATAGATATCAGATTAATAGATAATCTAGGAATATGAAAAATATTTTTTAGAACAAACGAGGGATTAACTTGAACATCTCTTAATCTTGCTACTGTAGTAAGTGAACTATCTGCAATGACAATTTTCTTATTACCAGGACATAGGGTATATGTACTAAACTTCTGTAAGGAATGTGTCATATGGTCTGTGGTCCTGAGTCAATGACTCAAGAACTCGTAATATGTTTAATCGAGACATTTAATTTATGAGAACTAGAAGCTTTATCTAAACTAGAGATCTTACCCAAAGAACATACCACAGTAGGCTTTTCAAGGATTTTCAATAAGTTTATCAGCTTTTCAATCTTTTTCCTGTCGAACTCTTTTTGTTTTTGAGACATTTGTAGTACTCCAGTGATTTTTTCAGTTGAAATTTTCTCAAATTGGGTGGTAGTGATATCTTTCTTTGAAAGGGTTTGACAATGAAGGCCTAAACAAGATTCGACAATGAAGGCCTCAAATAGAAGTCAGCAATGAAGGCTGAAAATTTTGCTTCCCAAGAAAAGCTTAAAGCTCTGATATCATGTGAAAAAAATTAAAAAATAAATTACTATAAAAATTGAATGTATATTGAAAAACTGTTCATATAAAATTATACAAGAACTTTAAGTTTATATACAACAACTAGAGGTTAAACTAAAAAATTAAATCTTTCTAAAAAACTAATCTTATAATTAAAATATTATTTATCTTAATTTTTTTATCTTTAATTTTAAAGATACAAATATTTAATTTTAAAAATATAAATATAAATATATAAATTATAAAATTATAACTAACTATAAATAAATATTTTCTTATGGTTCCCATCAAAACATTCAGGTTCTTGTGTTTATCATGTGTATTGGCAGGATTTTTTATGTAGAACCTTCTTTGGTAATAATTGGTTTTAACCATTTAAAACTGCTAACCTGTTAGGCAAGTTGAAGGGGAGACACGTGTGGGGGTGTTTGCCGCTCGGTCAATCAAAATTGATGAGCCACTGACATATGACTGCAGGTATGCATAGGTCTCAATACTGCTTGCACAGCCTAAATTGCAGCCATTTTTTTTGTTTCTAGTGTATCGCAATTAATAGCTATCTGATGCGTGATATAGACTTGAAAGTGGATATTTTGCATTACAGCCTTGAAATTGCCTTATTATTCTAATGTTTTATTTTTCTTTTTATGGTCAGTAAATGTTAGACTGCAATTGATGACACTTTGGCTAATGAACCTTGCATGGATTAGATTGTTATTACCTTTTCCTTTGTGAATGTGATCCCAAGAAAATTGGTTAGATTTTAGTGTATTGTCATCTCGAGAGGGTTGAGGATTTGAAAGCTTATCTAGACATGATTTAAACAATTTTGTGTTGATTTGAATTTGCATCTTTGATGTTTTTCTGAATGGGATAGCAGATCCCTTGGCTTCATTTAATACTTGTTGGGTAGGTCAATAGCACAGGAAATTGCAATGATCACATCAGAAATTTATGAGAAAAGGTCTTTCTTACCCCTCTATTCTCCTTAAAGAATAGAATTGGCAATTTCAATCGTCACATTAGAAATTTAGGAAAAGGGGTCTGTCTTATTCCCCTATTCTCCTTAAGAACAGAACTGAATCCTAGTTTTGTGGTTCTTACAAATTGCCCCAAGGTGAAAACACTGATAGAAGATAACAGAAAACATCAGTCTTTATCTAATGTGCAATTAATGATGTCAGGTATTTGAGTTCTTCAAAGATCTGTCATAAAATGTTACTCTAATATCAAATTTGATAGTGCTCAAATGGTGCAATATGATCATTGTTGATGATCTCACTTGGTGGAAAATGCTGAGTTTATTGTATGTGTCAAGGTGTACCGTTTAATTTGCCTTGTTTTGCCGTTAAAGAAGCTCATCCTTTCTGTTGCATTACTATGTAGTTTAAATCCAATTTTTGTTCTTCTGGCCAAAAAAGAATCCCATGTTTTGTTGTTTGTGACTTCTCTACCAAAAAAAAATGTTATATCATCTCTTTTTACCAAACACTAGTCTTGGATTCTTGTAAGTTGCCTATTGCTCAAAGCTCTAGAAGAGCTAGTTAAACGACTTTTAAAAAGGATTGGTACATGATAGAAGTGAATGTATAAGGTTTCATAGTTTGTGAAGGCAACTTCTCATCGCATTCTGGAATCTGGAGTGGATCCCTCAACCGTAATCATAGATACTGTAAAATGACTTGGTATGGCATTATACCAGGCTCCTTCCTTTAGATGTGGAGTAGTTTCTAGTTGATCCCTTCTTTTAGAAATAAAAAAATATTAGTACATAAATTTTGCTATTATTATAATTTTTATTTCAGCTTTCGGTTTTGTAGATTTGTGCAATTTGGACCAGAAGTGAAGTGCTGTTGTGCTTCAAATTGTCGAGGTTATCTTGGGACCAAGAGAAAGATTGTTAAATTGGATATTTGCTGGGGCTCAAAACGCAGGAGATCTTCAACTGCTTGCTTAGCAGCCATTATAACTGTATAATCTGTATCAGTTGCCTGTTTAGACTGTTGGGTTTGTTGTATATTAATCTTACCATGCCAGATGGGTGAAAAAGAAAAGAAAAAGAAGAAAAATGAAAAAAAAAAAAGTATTTCTTACTTGTACAATCCAATTCACAGTCTCCTTTCAACAGGCTTTGTTGTAATGGTACAAGAGTAAGTATACAAAGCTCCCCATTGTTGGGTTGCTCAATTTGTATTTCTTTCACGGTAGGTCTTGTACACGGGTTGGCTGAGAAAAATGAAAATGACTGAGGCATTCAAGATTTCATCAAAATTTTTTCAACTGTATTTTTTTAGGTGTTTTTGTTTTTTACACTTTTTAAAATTGTTTTACAATTTCACGTTTTTGATTTATAAATTTATATTCCAAACATGATTGATTCATGATGAAAATAAGGGGGGTATTTTACATAGACTTGTGGATTTATTTTTCATTTATAATATTGTAGTTTACTTTTTTGAAGGGAATAAAGGTGTAAAAAGAATAAGAGTGAATGTAAGGGGCGGTTAAATTAATTTTAATGAGATTAAAAATAACGGTGATAATGAGATTAATTATGATAATAGTAAAATTAAAATCAATAATAAAATATTTGTTTTGATTCAAATATAGTAGTGATCGTAAGGTGAAGTATAATAAAAAAAATCACATTAAGAATATTAGATTAAAATTAGTGTATAATGAATATTTTGTGTTTATAAACTTAACAAATAATTGAAAATTAATAAAATTATTTTTATGTCAAATAATTATTAATTAATTTATTAGATAATTATATAAATTAATTTTTAAATAATTGTAACAAATTAATTTTAAAAACTTTAAATTAAAAAAAGAAAAATAAAATAACAAATAAAAAATTAAATAAATAATGAAAAATGCCAAACCAAAGTTAAAAGTGCAAGGACATATTCGTTTATGCATTTTAAGGGCATAAAAAAATTAAAAAAAAAAGAAACTTGAAGTTAAAATTGAAAAAGAAGGGTGTAGTAGAAACTTAAATTTTCACTAAAAAAAAAGTAATGGTTAGTGAAAAAGGAAGCTCTAATCCAACCAAAATCATCAAATCGTACTAATCTTTGGCAATCAAACATATGTCCAGTACAGTTGAGAACCATAACAGCTGCATTTCGATGGAGGTAACTGACTATCCGAATGGGGTCTGAGACATTTGAATTCCAATTGTTTAGGAGTTTATAGACGACGAGTGGTACTGTTTGTACCCTAAATTCTTCTTAACATATCTAAAAAAATTTATCCTTTAATAAAATTACTTAAATATCTATTAATCAATTATTTTTTTTATCTTTCACACCCTTTTCTTCTTTTCTTTTCTGAATAGACTATCGAAAACAAATTTCCGGAAGAATGTGAAAGTAGGCACACATACATATCTGGACTGATTTAGTAAGTTTTGAAAATTCATTTTCAAAAAAATAATTTATTTACCTGAAACTTATTTCTGGAAGTGAATCAAAGTTACCGGAAATTCATTTTCAAAAACGTTTTCAATATACTGAAAATTCATTTTCGAAAAACAATATAATGATCCTAAAATATATTTTCGGACGTAATTTTTTTTTATAATTCTGATTTTGTTTGATTTTTGGAAGTAGAGTAATTCTTGAATCAACTCTTTGTAGCAATTCTTTCTTGGGAACTTATGAAGGCACTCTTTGTTAGTCCATTTGAGCTTATGAAGAATGAAATGGTTAGGTAATGCTTAAGCATGTTTTTCCTGTATAGCACTTTGCTAGTGATTTTCTTATTGTTAGGAAATATTGCTTTGTAAAGCCAGTTTCAAGAATGACTTGATTAATCCTCGTGTGATCCTGTATTTAAAAGATTGTGATTGTGGGAGAAAGTATTGCCAAGAAAATGCAGCATATCTTGTTAAATCAATTGAGAAGTTATGCGTTTTGCTGCACGTAGCCTACCCTGCAGCATTTATGCATGTTGTTGCTTTATGTTTTACTTCTAAGCAAATCTCTTGATATGGTATCATTAATGTAAAGTCATAGACAAAATGACCCATCTATAACATTTTATACTTCTTAAAAGTAGATAGGGACCCGAATTTCATACCATTGTTCCAGAACTACACTAATTACCTGGAAGTTCAACATTTCCTTTTTGTGCGAAGCCTGTAAGCTTTTCCATGTACTCACTTACAAACTCTCTGATTATGGTGGAAATAAAGGACAAGGGAGAGTGGCAGAAAGGACAAGGGGAACACGGTGTATATATAGTCCATCCTGCAAAACGGATCCCAAACATCCATTTTGCACATTATGTTTAAGCAGCCAGGCAAATTTAACCAGTAACCTGGAGCCTCAGTACTAGTGCAAATACACAATATAACATCAACTCTCATAAACCAAATTAGACCTAGTTGATTAAATAGTTCTATGAGCAATACTCATGTTTTTTTTTTTTTGGTGAAAAACACAGGGCAATAAGATTAATATAACGAACGCTAAACAACTGTTCCAACTGCATCAGCATGCAGCAACTCAACAATAAAGTTAGGAGGTTCAACAAAAGTAACAAAAGTGGCATCATTGCCAGTACAATATCTGGAGAGTTTGCTACTGCCAAAAACTGCAAGTGCATCAACACACCTATCTCCTTCTTTAAAAACAGCAAGATTCTCTGGTTGTCAAGCTCCATTAAGAGTCGCCTGAAATAAAAATTGAGAGGATGGAACATAGGGTTAGTCGCATTTTGGCTCTTAATCATGGATATAACGACAGTAACATTTAGCTCAATCTAAAGTTTTCTTAGATTGAAGCTTTTGGCAAGGAGTAAGCCATCCCTAAGTGCACATATATCAGCAAGGACATTAGAGCCAACTCCAATATAGCGAGAGGAACTCTCCATCCACTGTCTATCGTGATCCCGAATGATGGCCCTATCACTAGCTCTTCTCGGGTTTCCGATGGATAATCCAGTCGGTGTTCAATTTGTGCCAACCTCTAATAGGTGGATTTAATGAATAGGAACAAAAGAATTTTGAACCATTCTAGGCTCTTTTTGATTCATTGCAAATAATTCCGCAGCACCTCCGCAGCTCTTTAGATGATGTTTATTCTACTTCCAGTACCTTTGACTATGAAGTTATTTCATTCTTTCCATATTTCCTAAAGTATGTGGATGAATACCAGCCCCCAAGGGATACCATTATAGTAGGTTCCCTATTTGTGGATGGTATTTCTCTTTATCCATTCTCCTACCTCCATGTTCGATTGCGCAATGATGTTTCCAATCCCCCTCAGGCTGTTCCAAAAACTCCTAATCCACTAACATTGCATGAATATGTGTTTGATATATGCTGGGTGTTGATTACAATAGACAGAAACATCTTGAAGGTTGAGACCTCTTCGGGAAAGGAAAAAGCGTGTAGGCAGGACTCCATGCATGCACTCCCAAATAAAAAACTGAAGCCTGAAAAGGATTTTGAGTTTCTAAATCCATTCCTACTCCAAGTTATTGTTCTCTTTAGGGTTTTTTTTTTTTTTTTTATAAGATTGTAAGCAGAAAGGGTGGTGAAAAAACTAACTTTGACGTTGTCTAGTAGATCGTGTCTTGTTGATGTTCTATGAGTTGCCTTGGAATAACCCTTATCGCATCAAGAATGTTTGAGGGTAGTTAGAAGGAGATAACGCTATCCAAGGAGGCTCAAGCATGGTCCATCTTATGGGGAGGGCTCTACACTACATGTAGTATGACGGAATTGACTTCATAACAGAATTTATTAAAGTGAGCCTGCCTAGAGGGGATAAAAGGCCGGCTTTCCAATTGGTCAGTTTTGCTCTAATAAGGTGTAGTCTTGTTTGTTAACTCTAGTTGTATGTAGGGATGTAAATGATACATTAGTACTCACAAGTTATTCGGATTCGATTCGATTAAAATTTGAATTCGATTCGATAATTGTTGAGCCAAGCTCGAGCTTGAGTAGCTCGACTTATCGAACGAATCGAATTTGAGTATGTTAATACCCGACTTGAATAGCTCGTGAGCTTAATCGAGCTTTTTTATTATATATATTTATTATTTTATTTATAAAATTACTAATTTACCCTTAACCTAAAAAACCTTAAAATTTTATTTTCTTCTTTTCCTCTTTTCATTCCCCATTTCTCTCCATTTCTCTCATTTCACGCGGCGCCCTTTCTTCACTTTTTTTCAATATTTCAAAGCTAGCTTTCAGAGTCAACTCAAATCCAAGATACATCAAAGCTGAAAAATCCAAGATAGATCAAAGTTGGAGGCTTGGAGCAAGTTGTTGCCTTTCTACATAACTACAAAAGGTTTTTTCATTGTAAGTGAACTTTACAGATGCAGCCATGGTTCTTTTTTGTGTCTGATTATGTAGTCATCCATGTAATTTTGTAAAAAAAATGATGATGAGAAAGTCTTTGAGCATAATCCACTTGCTCTGTTTGTCTGCATTGCAGGAATAGATGCCTAAAGCAGGGTATAAGTCAATCCAATCTTCTTTACGCCCAGGATAGTTCTTGTGTTGCCTTCCTTTAGTAAGAGGTGAGATTGGTCTTCTTATGATCTTAGTCGGGTGTGCTTTTCTTCTTTATTCCTGTAACTTCCCTACTGCCAGCCACACCCCCGGTGTAGTAGTTCCTAACTATATAACCCACTAAAGGAAGAGTTGTCTCTTTGCCATGCCAATCCGCCACGCTAAGCGGCAGTAGTGCTCAAACCAAAGAGGAGTCAAACTGCCCCGATCTGGGGAATTGTGCTGTGCGGCGCAAGGGGTCTTTAGTTCGCCCGAAACTCCGGACCAGTTCCGCGAAAGGGGTGTCTTGCATTTCTTGTATTGTATATAAGCGGCTTCCCTTCTGTCTGTCAAAACCGAAACCTCTGCCTTTGAGGAATTGGTGCTAATAGTGCACGCGTGCGAGTAGTAGTTTTGGTATTTGTTATTGGCGGCAGGTCTTAGGACTAGTTGTTCCATGTCCGAAGGAAAAACAAGTAAGACAGGGGCAATAGTTCTCTAACAGTCATCCAACCCCTCATTGACGCTGTTTGATTTTTGTTGATTTCATATGCCCTTCTGCCATCGTTTTAGTGACTCATAGAGCTTCCCTCAGCTCAGTCTTTTTGGTTCTTGAGAATGGTCGCCACTTTTCTTAGAAACAGAATGATTATCTCTGCCTGATGGGTTTACATCCATCCCTGAATGTTGTCGGGTACTGTTCACTTCCCCACCATTCTTGTAACCATCACTTGTAATCCGCGCAAGCTCACCATACAAAAAAGTCAACTACGAACCAAAACAAAACAGAAAAACACTAAAAACTTACTGTCATTTAGCTTGGCTCAGCATTAAACTTCCCATCAAAATGTGAAGGGGACTTTATTTCTGATTATGAATCACAATCGAACCTGTGAATTGGGTCCCAAAAGATCAGTCCATATGTTAATTTATTATTTCTTTAAGTTTGTAAGCTTGACCTGTCCACTAGAAATATAAATGTAGTTTGGCCATGCATTAGATTGTAAACTTGTCCATAGAAAAATGAATCAATTTTGGTAAATATCCAATGCATATTTTCCTTGAAAAAATATTCATTTTGTGTATTCCAAATAACTTGTTACATATGCCGATCCTAATAGACAAACCTTGATGGACTCTTTTGCATTTCCTATCAATGTTATTCATATAAGGTGTTTGCTGACTAAAGGATACATTGAAACTGATTTGGTTTATTTTATCTATGTTTTGTCTGTATACATCATTGCATTTCTTTCCATCTAGCTCTTGTGATCAAAAAATTATAGGATGGACATTGTAATAACAATTGTCATATTTGGCAAAATTATGTATATTGCTTGCAATTCTCATAGATGGTTATCATTTATTGTTAAATTTTATACTCTTCCAATAACTTGTTTCTTGCAACTTGTTTGGCATGTTTCTCGTAAAAGAATTTATCGCATATGTTTCTAACAATTTGTTTGACATTATTGTTTGATCCCAAATTGAATTATTGTTTTGATTTATCTTTTTTTTTTTGTTGTAGAAAACTAAACATGTCATCAACGACACCAGATATCTCTTTTGTACCAATTCAATCGACAATAAATTCTTTTGCTAGTTAATTGTGTCAGATGATGGTAATGATTCAATGAATGAGACTTTACATACCACTGATGGCAACACAGATAAAACACCAGTCACCAATACTAATGATAGAGAATGTGATGATGCTGACCCTGAAGAGTGTGAAGAAAATAATGAGAAAAAGAGGCAAAAAATATCTGTTGTTTGGTTGGACTTCAAAGAAGTCACTCTTCTTGATGGTTCTAAAAAATGAGAGTATGTCTATTGCAAGAAGAAGTTAGCAATAAATGCAAGTAAAAGTACAACTCAATTTAAGAGGCACTTGATAACTTGTGTTAAACAAAAAATTTTTTAGAATCAACAACAAATGATTAACTTTCAGCCAGTAGACACGTATGGTGATGCACAGATATTACCTGCTCTCACAGATGGCAAGTTTGATATGGCAAAGATGAGAGAGATAGTTGCACATTGGATACTCATGCACGAGCATCCTTTTTCAATTATAAAAGAGGAAGGTTTTAACATGATACAAAAACATGAGATGCTTGAATGGGAAAATGTATCACGCAATACTATTAAAAAAGATTGCATGCAAGTGTATGAAGCAGAAAAGAAAAAGTTAAAGGCATTGTTGAAGAATGTCAACAAGATTAGTTTGACGATAGATTTATGAAAATTAAGTAATCAAAAGATTGAATACATGATTCTTACAGCACACTTTATAGATTCTAATTAGAGATTGTAAAAGTGTGTTATTAGCTTTATTCATATACCTCATCGTCGTCGCGGTGTTGAGATTGTCGATTGTATTTTTAAGTGTCTAAAGCAATGAAAAATTGAAAACAAGGTGTTTACAATTTCTGTGGACAATGCTTCAAGCAATGATGTGGCTATTAGAATTCTTAAATATACTTTTTCAAGAAATAGAAGGTTGCTTTGTGGGAAAAAATTATTTCATGTTCGGTATTGTGCACACATCTTAAATCTCATGGTTCATGATGGTTTTTCTGAGATAAAGAATGTGATTGGTGATGTTCATGAAAGTTTCAATTTTATTAATCAAATTAAGGTAAGACTTAACTCATTTTCTGACATAGTACATCAATTACAGTTGTCTGATAGGAAACTCATTCTCGATTGTAAAACACGTTGAAATTCAACATTTGAGATGTTGTCCACTGCAATCAAATTCAAAGAAGTGTTTCCAAGACTTAAAGAACAAGAATCTCATTATGAATGTTATTCGAGTCATGAAGATTAGGAAAAGGTAGAGAAAGTTTGTGAGATTTTAGAAGTTTTTAATTTAGCCATTAAAATCATCTCTGAGAGTGATTATCCAACTTCAAACCTATTTTTGAATGAAGTTTATCGTGTGAAAGTGTAGTTAGATAAAATGATGAATGATGAAAATGAATTTGTTCAAGCAATGGTTCGCAAGATGAAGAGTAAATTTGATAAGTATTAGGGAGAATGTAATTTGTTAATGGCTATAGTAGCTATCTTGGACCCAAGGTGCATAATAAGGGTGGTTGAGTTTTGCTTTCCTCGAATGTACCCTGATAAATAAGCAAGAGAAAATATTGTTAGAGTTTGAGATGTTCTTTATGAGATTTATGAAAAATATGTTCTTGAGTATCAATTTGGCAATGAGCATAATGCTGAAACTCAAGTGCATGATAGTGGTATTAGTGGTATGAATATAGAAGTTTCTTCTTGTGGTTGGTTTGAATTTGTAAATTATGTAAAATCAGTTGAAACTGCTCAACTACAATAATCTGATCTAGATGTTTACCTAGCTGATGACTGCTTTATCTGTAAAGGAGATTCCACTAAGTTTGATGCTTTAAAATGGTGAAAAGCGAGCACTTTGAAGTATCGTATTTTATCCAAGATGGCTCGAGATATACTTGCTATTCCTATCACTATAGTGGCTTCAGAAGCTACCTTTAGTACGGGAGGTAGAGTTATTGATACTTATCGTGCTTTTTTAGCTCCTGACATGGTGCAAGTGTTATTTTGTGGAGGAGATTGATGTCGAAATCTTCATGGAGTGAAGAAGAATAATAAAGTGAGTTTTTTTTATTATTATTTTGTTTTTTGGGTGATTATCATTGTTTTAATCTAATTTTTAACTATTATTTTCTTTTACTTTATTTATATAGAAAGAGAAGAAATCAATTGAGATTGCTCTCAAAATCCCCTAAAATAAGGATATCTAATGTCTTCTATACAAGTATGAAATATTATTGCTAAATACCTTTAATTTGTCACAACATTACTAAAGAAAAATATGTGGTAGCTAGTTTAGATTGAGCTTTTTACATTATAGTTTATGAATCATAAGTTAACTAATGATAGATACTCATGTTAAGGCAATTGATAAGACACTGTCTATATTTTCTGCTTTGATTATAAGGCAATTGATAAGATACAATCCATGTTGATGTTAATGTTAAAAATTTAAAGTTATTGATCATTGCAATGATATCACAATCTCTTTTTTACAAGGGTGCTTCTACTAGTATTTTTATTGTTAATTATAATTTATTTGTTTTGTAATTATTCTTTTGTGTAGATTTGTTGAGAAACAATATGAGTCCAATGTTCATTTGAAGACATAATATTGTGAAGGCAGCATATGTATTATTGTTGGTTTGTTGTAACTTGTTTGTGGACTTATTTGCTTGAATATTTAATTTCTTTCAATTAGGACTTTAGTTTTTAAGTTTCATTATGTCTTTTATTTGTATGTTGTATTTGAATAATTTGATGAGACTTTTATTTGTTCAAATTTGGTTGTTGTGCAAGTTATTATTATTGTTGTTGTTGTTGCTATTATTATTGTTATTATTTTGAAAATATAATATTTATTAAGTTTGATTAAAAATAGTTATAAAAGATCTTGAACTCGAGCTCAAGCTCAAGTTTAAACTCGAGCACCAATAATTGAGTTTTTGTGCGAAATAGTTACGAATCGACTGTTGATTCGATCGAGCTCGAATAGAAAATGATTTTGATTGATCGAGTATCGAGCCACGAGTTGCCAGTCGAGTTCAAACTCAAGCTTTTCACTGTATCGGCTCGACTCGACTCGATTACACTCTTGTATGGAGGGAAAATCCAAATATTTGCTAAACTCCATAGTCTTCATGATGTCCCTGAGAGTTAGCAGTAGAATCTCTTCTAGTCTGGTTTGTGTTTGGGGAGAAGAAGATCTTTGACTTTGTAAGATTTATTTACTTACCCGAGTCTTCGCCAAATTCGGTCAAGGTACTTTTCGTGGTTGTGGCCATTTCCATGTCGGGTTTTCAAAGAGAATCATGTTATTCATAAAACTGATGTGGGAGAAAGCCGGTCCATTATGCGAGGCTCTGCAAGGAAACCATTTTTTCCCTTCATATGCTTCAAGAATTTTTAGACTGAGGAACTCCATGCACATGATGAAGAGGTACAGAGATAGGAGGTCCCCTTGTCTTGACTTTTAGATGCTTGGAATTTTTCAAGAGCTCCACCATTCACCAACAAGGAAATGGAAGAGGTTGAAATATAGCTCATGATAAGGGAAACCTACAATTGGGGGAGATTGAAGAAAGTGAGAACTTTCCTAACAAAGCTCCATTCCATCCTATCATATGCCTTCTTAAGGTCAAGCTTGACAACCATAAACCTCGTTTTCCCTTTCTCCTTGTTTAGGAATGAATGAGTTCTTGCACTATGATCACATTGATCCTTGTGATAATTTTATAAGAGAGATTGGACAGACTTATTGGATGAAATTGCTCAATGCGAGATGGGCTTTGATATTTTGGAATGAGAGAAATCAATGTTCCATTGACGTCCTCGGGGACGAAATTATCTTGGAAAGCCTAGCTTATAGTGTATCTTTAACGATATGCCAATACCTTTTGTGAAAGTAAGCATGGAAACCATCGGGGCCTAGAGCCTTAAAGTCTTTGAAAGATTATAGGTTTTCTGAATTTCAATCTTGGTCACAGGCCTCGTTAAATCCGCGTGAACTTGGCTGGGAGCAGGGGTTACTTTTGTGGGCCCAGTATGCATGCCCCATGCACTCATGACGTGAGAAGTTGTGACCAGATTTTGAAAGTATCCTTGCATTATGCTTTTGACCTCCTTTAAGTCCGTGACCTATGACGCTTCTGAATTTTCAAGTCCTAAAATTCTGTTATACCTTCTTCTAACGGTTGAGATGTAGAAGAAACGAATGTTCCTTTCTCTATTCCATGAGCCAACTAACTATTGACTTTAGAGCCTAAAGGTTTCTTTTTCTTTCAACGTTCTGTTATACGATTCTCTTAACTCCTTTTGAAGGTCCAAGAGAAATTGGTTGGGGCCCCATTCAAGGGCTCTTTCAATTTCCACTGGTCTAGTGAGGAGCCATTTTTTCGTCGAAGAACATTTTCATACGTATTCTTGTTCCAGCTAACCAACTCTTTTTTTACCAAGTCAATGGTCTCAACCAGAAGATGGGGTGATCGATTCCAACAGTAGCGCATAAGGGCAAGAAATTTGGGTGGTTAACCCACATATTTTGAAAGTGAAAGGGTTTCAGTCCAGACTTATAGGAACTTCCTTTGAAAGTAAGTAAAATTGGACAGTGATCGGAATGAGTTCCGGGTAGGTGGAAGACCCTAGCATCAGGGAACAAGAGGTTCCATTGGGGATTAGTAAAAGCCGAATCAATTCTTTCTTAGATTAAGTTAGTGATTCTCCTACTGTCAGACCATGCAAACCATGGGCCACTAAATCCTAGGTCAGCCAATTGAGAAGCATTAAGACAGTCATGGAGCTCTATTCCTAAATATTGAAATAGAGTTCCCTCCTTTCTTATCATCAGATCCGAGCACCTTATTCAAATTTCCTAAAGTTAACCAAAGTAAATTATGGTGAGAGGCAACAGTCATCATATTTTCCCATAACAATAACCTTTTCTTAGCTCTAGGACTAGCATAAATGCCAGATAAAAGCCAAGAACGGTTTGAAGATCTTACCTACTCTGTTGCATGGATTTCTTGCTTTTTGGCATAGATGTTGTTGAGCTTCACTAAATCAGACCTTCACAGCAGCCATATTCCACCCTTATAGCCCATAGTAATAGTATCCTTCCACGTATCAAAGAGGAGCCTATCAATGATATGTCTAACGTCTTCTCCTCTAGTTCCTATATCATTTATGATCATAATCCCGGTCCATGCAAGTGTACCAATTCCCATACCGTACGCACCAATTCAGGGTTCCATGCTCCTCTACAATTCCATAGCATGATTGACATTGGCGGGACTTAGTGGTTGTGGTGGCTCACCGATAGCCTCTAGAAATGTGGGACAAATTGATCCTTCCTCTGGTCCCATCCTTGAGTCACTCTTCTCACCTTCGGGTAGATTTCTGCTTTGTGAATGAGGATTTCCTCCCCTTGTAGAATGGAGGAGCTGATGCAGATGCGAAATTGTTTTGTGGTCGGGCTGACTTTCACTTTCATCACCATCTGTTGTGTGCTTTTCATCATTACCTCTAAAAGCCGGTCTATCAGTTGAGCTTCTTGACTAGTCAGAATCCATAAGGTTGGTCAACCTTTCTTTGTTCCATGAGGTATTCTGAAATGGAGTTGAGTTTGCTTCTTCAAAGTTGGTGTTAGTTACGGGTCAATGAGGAGTGGCACAATCGGTGTTGGGTTTTCGAGTGGGATCCCTGTTTTCCTTTCTTGTATGACCTCCTCCTCTATCACGGGGTGAAATTGACCTTCTGAACCTGCCTCTGAGGTCAACCCTTGGTGGTGGTTCTGGGTTCCGAAAACAAAAGACAAAGTTCCCGATACCAAACGAAACCACTTTGGAGATTGAGGGCATGGAGTGTTGCTTGATTGAGAAAAAATAGGTTTCCTTATCAGCAGAATGGGCTGGGTGACTACCCTCTTCTAGTGATCCTCCCTTCTTCTCCGATCCATGCGATTTTGACTTTTCATGTTCCCGATTCTTTGATGGAAAGATAGTTTTCAATTTCTCTTGAGCCGAGATGGGAATAGCGGGCACATTACAAAGGTTCTGTTCTTCTTTTCCGTGTCGAATGAAAGTTCTTTCTTGAGCACTAGGATCATGCGTTGGATTGGGTTTTTTTTTCGTGTTTTCATGCAATCTAGGTGCATTAGAACCAGTTTCAGCAATTTGCATGGGAGAGGTTTGGATTGGGTTTGTATCCCTTTTTCTTGTCCTATCTAGAACCTTTAATTTCTCAGGTGTCATGTCATGTAGAGGACTGAGAGTGATGGTGCTCGTTTGCACGCGTGAAGAAGACTCTTTTTTGTCTTCTTTTAACTTTCATGACCCATTTATTGCTACACTAAGTAGTTGCAGGCACCATATTATCAGGGTTTCAAATAGCGGTTGTGTAGCGACATTGCGATCGCTATTTTACGGTTTCGGTAGGCTCTGCCACCGTTACATACCCGAAATTGGGTTGTAAATGGAATTTACAATCACAATGGCTGCGAGCAACCTTTGCAGCCGATCAATCTCGGTCGGACGGGGTGCTTCCTAACCCCAATAAGTAGGTCTTTATTTTCATTTTGAATTTCAGAGAGAATTTGGCATGAGCTCGTGGAAAAGCTCGGACCTCCCTCTTCATTTCTTCTTGTTTCTTGAAATGGGAAGCTGTGCCTGGTCCGAAGCCCGTTCGTTCCTTTTTTTTTTTGTCAGGTCAAAGAGAATTACTTGGTTGGTTCCTTTTTTTTTTGGTCGGGTCTAGGAGAATCACTTGTTGGGTTCTTTGCTTGCTTATTCCACTTCTTTCAGTGAGAGGATCATCAGTTCGCCTTTTTTCTTTTAGATATTTAACACTAATTTTTTAATTAAATTAATTATAATCTTTATTAACTTCATATAAGATATATTTTTTCTATCATATGTATTTATAATATTTATGTCTTTGAACTTCATAAGTTAAAAAAAAAAATTTATAATATGCATTTTTATTTTGAATCATAATTACAAAACATGAAAAAATTATTTTAATTTATAAATAAAAATTAAAATATCATAAATTACTTTAAAAATTATAAGTACTAATTTTTATTATTATAATTATAATTACTACATTTTATAATAAATTATAAAAAATTTTAAAAAAATCACGACCTTGATAACCGTGATGATCGCAATAATCTCCGTTATATACGCAATCACGACAAATACGACACGATCGAAAACGTGTTCGCAACCGCAATTTGAATCCCTACATATTATTAATGTTTTTTGAGGTCAGCACTTCTTTACCTTTGTCTCTTTTTCCCCATTTACGCTAACTGTCCCTTGGATACTACTCCCTTTTCCTTGTCGCTCTGTTCTTGCTTGGATTCCTTGTTCGCTTTAAGGGCACTTTTGCCACTTTCAAGTGGTTTTTCTCGCTTTAGGGTGGTTGAGTCCCCTTGGCTAATAGCTTTGTCTTTGGGTTCTTTACCAGAGGGTTTGTTCCGTTGTCTTTTCCTTTGAACAACCATCCGTGGCCAAACCTTTCCTCGTCGGATTTTTGGTTGGTTTCACTCGTAGCTGTCGCACTTGGCTTTTTTTTTTTTTTCCCGTGCATGCATGCTCTACGTTACTTATAAACGTATTATCAAGACAAAAGTCCTTTCGATGGCCCAGTTTACCATAATGAAAGCAAAGCATACTGCATACCAATGTTTTCATAAATAATAGCCTGTCGTCTTCCTTCCACTGATGTATTTGGGCAGAGGTTTTTCCAAGCTTATTTGGACGCATATCCTAGCGCATCTACTAGGGATGGCAGCCAAATTCGTCTTTGATAAGTTTCAACCTGACTTGATCTCTTAAATTTTTTTTTTTTAATTGGGTTTTTGGGCAGGTTGAGTTGGATAATAGTAGAAAAAAGATGGGGTCAAGTAGAGATTGAGTTTTAAGCACGCCTATGACATGGTATATATATCAAAAATTATTTTTTAATTAATTATATAATTTTATATTTATATATATTTAATTTTATATTTATATTAAAAAATAATATTTTATATTTTAAAAATAATATTTTATTAATTTTAAATCGAATCAAATTAAATATAATTTTATATATAATATCAGATAAAATTAAATCCGAATATAAAAAAAATATCGAATAAATCAAGTTCGAATATTATAATTATAAAATTAAATCAAATTTAAGATAATCAAAAATCCATTTCGACCTGATCCATTGCTATCTTTAGTATTTACCTTTTTCCCTGGCTAGGGTGTATTCGTCCACTCTAAGTCGATCACTAAAATGTCTCCTGATTTTTTAAAAACATTTTAAGGTTGAAATACTCAACTAAAAGCTTTAGTAGTCTTAACCATACAGCCATTGATGAAAAGGAAGCCTCAGAAGCTCTAAAGTTTGGCACCCATTTTCTTAGGGTCAAAAAGTGCCCTCCAATGAACCATGGACCTCCCTTCTGAAAATAGTTGTAATCTTCATTATTCCGGAATTTCAAAAGGAAGAAATCTTGACCTAGGTCCACCACACACGGGCTCTCTCGAAGTTTACATAATTAATTGATTTTCATTGCTAGGTATCTATATCCAATTGTTTTTCCAAGTACTTTGACAATACGAGATAGTGCCCACCTTTCCTTTTGTTGTCTTATTTCTTCTTTCTTCCGCATTGAGAGAGTTGTCAGTTCGCCTACCTCCTCGGCCTCATCTGGATGGTCATGATCTTCGTATGAAACTAAGTCCATTTTGTCACAGTTGGACTCATCTTCTCTTAATATAAGTACCATAACCTTCACCAAGCACTAAGTCCCTATAAGATATTTTCTGTCTTTCTTTTGATTCCTTTTCACCAGCTACCTGTGAAGTTTCATGCTTTTCTTTAACTTTCTTAGTACTTTGGTGCAGTTCTGCCGTTTCCTCACCAGAGGGTTCAGTAATACTAACAGTAGCAACACTACTTATTTTAGAACTCCTTCTCTCACAATACTCATGTTTCGAAATTAAATATTTTCAAGTAAAATTACGTGAATCATCCTTAACAATATCTAATTAAAAAATATCGACTAAGTTTTTCGAGAAATTAAACTAGACTCAGTTGATTAAACACTTCTGTGAGCATTACCCATGTTTCAAACTCAAATATTTTCAAGGAAAATTACATGAATTAATCATTAACAATACATAATTCAACATTATCGATTAAGTTTATCGAGAAAGTAAAGTAGATCTAATTGATTAAACATATCAAATAACAATACCCAAAATTCAAAATTAGTTAATTATTAAAAAGGGATATACTTTTTCGAGCTGATTCATGAGAGAAAGAAAAACAGCATTGGTGGTTTGGATTCTCTCGTTGTTTGGTATCATCAATTCTCTGTCCATTGTATATAACCGACCTTTAAGAAAAAAAATAAAGCATAAAGAAATTATCTAATTAGGTCCTAAAAGAAGAAAAAGAAAAAGATTTAATAGTTTTTTATGCTTTACATTACTAAGCGACGATAGGCTTATGCTTTTGAAGCTCGTCGACTTGTGGAAGGTATGGTAAGAGTAGCTTCGTCGGCTTGTTCTTGTTTTCCATGGCTCTTTTTTTTCTTTAAAAAGATGTGAGAATGATTCATGCTAAGAGAGATTTTTAATTTGGAGAGTTGAAGAATTTAAGGTTTGAGGGCATAGTTGGTGAACATGATGAGAAAGCGTCGATGGAAAGAAAAAGAGGAAATGAAAAGGAGGTGAGAAGATAAAGGAATTATGGCTTGAAAAAAATTACAAGAGAAATAGAAATGAAATAGAGTGTTAGGCCTAAGTCAATTAGTCAATAGTCAATTTGGTCAAAACTTGATCAATATGGTCATGCTCTGGGGTCGCTTAGGTAGCTATATCATAAGCTCTAGGGAAATGGTTCGCCTTTCACCAAAGGAAGGACTTGCCCAAGATCCACCAACATCCAATCAAGGTTGTCACTTCATAACTGACCACTTGACATTCAACTTTCCTTGGATTATTAAATATAGTCCATGTCTACTTGAGATCATTAAATGTGACAAGCAATTGTCTATGTGGACCCTTCTTGAGTTCCACGCAAACATCCTATTAGCTATTAACTATCTCAGTCAAGTCACCGCTTTGTGGCCTCACATATAAGGTAATTGGAAGACCAAATATATAGGATATAATCACTACACTTTGAGCTGCCTCCTCCATTGAAAGCTTTTTACACACACTTTACCATTCCCAACCTCTTTCCTTCCTTTATTCCTTTATTTCTTACCTCAGGAATTTGACTGACTTGCGCATCAAAACGCATCTTGGAGTAACAACTTCAACACCCCTTGACTATGTTTTTTGGCTACATATCATAATTGTCCTTCCTTTCTATTTCACCTTTTCCTTATTGTTAAAAGAATCCCAAAAAACACCATTAACAATTAGCATCATTTGTGGGAAATGATAGTAATGTCGCATAACCACATTCTTTTGAAACTTTAACTGTCACCTTAATGCTTTTACTCAACCTGTAGTCATTACAAGTGTAATTTCCTTTCTACCAATTTTTCTTCAAATATCATTAGCAAACATTCCATTTTGGAACTCTTTGTTCCCCAACAACTCTTTCTCACTAAATGTATGAACTTCGTAACCTTTGGGGTTTTACTAGTATTTAATGGGAGTTTTGTTTCCAAATGTGACATTAACACCACCATTTGTTCATAGCATTGCAAGTAGACCTCTAAACCCTGTTGCCCAACTACCCGCAACACAAATTCTTTCATCACAACCTATTAATGCTAGTCAATGGCCAAACATCCTTTTGTGACTTCCACCATACAAATTTCATTCCCAGTGTCACAAATCCTAATGTGCCAATTTACCATGCAATAACTTCCTCCAAATTTTTACCAAGCCCTCATAGCTTAAATATAACTCATAAATGCCCAATAGGCCACTTAAAAAAGACTATTTCAACAATACCAACAGGTCATATAATAGTTCCCCCAAAAATGACACCACTCTATAGAAAGTTCAGAATCTTTTTTCAGGGAACCACCACAACCACAACCATCTCGAACTTTAACCCACCTTAAAGAAACCTACCCCCAAACCATACATGACAATACTTGCCATCATGATCGTACCACACAAAACCCAACGTTAAACCAAACTCTTGCAAACCCTAATGTAGAAAATGAGCTAGTCATGCAAGTCACTGCTTTACGAAAAAGACTAGTTAGGATCAAAAAAAGAAAAAATAAAGATCTTTAATGGCTTGAGGATGATCACAACCCACTCACCTTTACTATCAGACAAGCTGACATTTTTTTTTCGTCAAACTATAAAAAGACATCTACAATTAGGCCACTAACCTAAAAGACTATCTAGACTACTTTAGAATATTTATGGACTTGCACAACGCTTTTGATTTAGTGAAGTGTATGGTTTTACCCACTACCTTACGTGGAAGAGCTAGGACATGGTTCTATTCTATGGCCCCTGCCACCATAAATAGTTTTGATGCCCTCAATAGGCAATTTCTAGCACATTTTCTAAACAACAGGGCTACCGTACACTTTTCTGCAAGCTTGTTGGCTATAAAGTAGAAACCTAAAGAGATTTTATAGTAATACCTTAAAAGGTTTAATACAGCCATTTTAAAGATCAAAGACTTGAATACTGAGTGGGCCATCTAGGCCTTTACATTTAGGGTAAAGCATGATTATCGAATGTACTTATTGATAGAGAATAAACCAAAATAATTATCCTAATTGTATGAAAGGGCTTAAAAATTTGCTAAAACTGAAAGAGATTAAGACCGTGGATAGGGCTGGATGGTGTGAACTATGCTAAAAGTGTCTGTGAGAAGAAAACAGGTGGACTGATGCATTCAAGCAGCAGTTTCATGATAATTGCCAAGCCTAGGTCCAGCAAGGAAGAAATGACTGGCATAAGAACAATAATAGCAATAGAAATTCCTAAACAATATCTAACCAACCAAGCCAAAATAGAACCCCAAATGCCATCACACAGCGTCTCGTTTGAAGGCCCAACCAAAGAACTAATTAGGCAAAACCCCTACCTAGGTGCCTAGAAAACCAACCCTAATAAAAAAAAACATTACAGCTACCATTCAATTGGGGGGCACTCCATTGATAAGTGTATAGCTCTCCAGAAGGAAATTGAAAGATTGGAGAGCCTTATTAATACCCAATCTATCCCATAAGCTAATAGTCCTTTATTTCACCAAAATAATAAGCAAACTACCCACCAACGGGGTAAGGGCTCAATCCGCCAAATAAAATAGGCCTACTAGGAAAAAGTTAAGGGTAAATGCCCAATCATTAGAGTCATTCATGTTATTGTAGAGGCCATTGAGGATTGGGCGAACAAAGTCAAAATGCAAGTCTTATTTGTGCAGTGTAATGGCTATTGATGTTGTACCTAAAAAGCAAAAGTTGAAGATTGATGGTGCAATTTTTAGAGGATGATATTGATATCCTAGTATATAATGGCAACAACCCCATAGTGGTCATAGTAACTATAGCCAACTACCAAGTACAACTAATATTGATGGATAGTTGTAGCATAGTTAATTTGATTTAGTATTAGTCTTTAAGCAGATGGGATTTATAGATAAAAAATTGAGGCCATCAAGGCCTATCTTTAGGTTTGTCAATTAATCCATCACAGTGAAAGGGTCCATCACTTTACCAATTATAATGGGGGATGACAAATACTCATTGACAAGACTAGTAGACTTTTTAGTAGTTGATCAACATTCTGCTTACAATGTAATATTTTAAAAGCCATTGATGAAAAAAGCTAATATGGTGACTATCATTTACCGTTTAAAGGGTAAATTTTCTAAACCTACTAAGGTTGGGTGCATGAAAATAAATTAGATGATGGCTTGCCAACACCACTTATTGAGCTTTCAACTCATCGAAAAAGAAGATCAAACACTAACCCATCCCTGACCATAAAAGACCCCAAAACACATCTCTTCCCATCAATCCATGTCATAAACCTAACCTTAGCCTAAACTTTGAGCATTGATAGTATGGACGCATGAGATGAGATAGAGAGTATAAGGTTTGCCTTGTCAAGCAAACTATACCAGTCTAACTTTATCCTCTAAACTTTGATCTCACTACCCAAACAAGATCCCTGTTAGATGCTAAGGCAAGAGGTATGTTACATAGATTCTTGTAAAAAAAGCTTATGTGTTCATGTGGTTTGTGAAAGACATAGCTGCTATCGATGAGTGTGTTATCGTTTATCACTTGAATATTGATCCAGCTGTCAAGCCAGTTAAACAGAAGTGGATAAGCAAATTCAGGTAGTGAGAAAAGAAGTGGATAAATTACTGGTAGTTGGATACATTAAAAAAGTCAAGTATCTTAATTAGCTTGCCAATATAGTTTTGGTGAAGAAGTCAAATAGTATATAAAGATTATGTGTAGACTTTATAGATCTAAACAAGGCATGCCCCAATGATAGTGTCTTGATGCCTTCAGTGGATAGACTGGTTGACTCCTCTACATGTCACAAATACTTAAGTTTCATGGATGCTTTCTTGAAGTATAATCAAATAAACTTGTTAAAGGTAGATCAAGAAAAGACGTCTTTCATCATCAAGGTGGCCTATTTTATTTCACAATAATGGCTTTTGGGTTGGAGAATGCAAGGGCCAACTAACAGAGATAGGTAAATAAGATCTTCAAATAACAGATTAGATGATCTTTAAAAATGTATATAGACGATATGCTATTAAAAAGTCCCTCATTAGAATAACACGTGCAGGACCTAGTGGAGGCCTTTGCCATCTTAAAAAAATATAACATGAAGTTAAAATCCATCAAGTATACAATTATGCCTTCAAAAAACTCAAACAAATTCAAATAAGGTGAGTAGTGTCAGAAAGCCTTTGAATAACTTAAGCAATATCTTTATTTGCCACATTTACTCACTAGTCTTATCCCTGGTGAACCTTTGTATATATATCTGGCAACTTTTGATGAAATAGTGGTAGCAGTATTAGTAAAAAAGCCAATGACACTAGTCAAGCCCTATAGAATGGAAAGGTTATTTAGATAAGGCTAAAGAAGATAACTGTTATGCTGTCATGATAAGTCACCGGCTAAGACAATATTTATAAACACATGCCATATTGTGCTAATAGACTAGCCATTGAATAAAGTCTTACACAAGATGGACACTTCAAGAAGAATGATGAAATGGAATATCAAATTTAGCAAATTTCATATTGAATATAAACCAAGTAATGCCATCAAGGTTCAGGCTCTAACAGACTTCATTGTTGAATGTTCCTTCATGCCTAAGTTAGAAACCCAAAATCAATCTCCTTTATACCTCTAAGTCCCTAAACACAATAGCTCTAACTAGAACTAAAAAAGGCACAAGAGATAGATAAACCCACTGAGCCCCTTACATTAACCCCTAGTTTATTCAATGCCTCAGTAACGGGCCCTTTGCCAGAGCACACATGGTTGTTGTATGTGGATTGTCCATCAAGAAAAAATGGCTCTAACGTAAGGATTTTGTTATTAAGCCTAAAAGGGCAGGAGTGGCAGTATGGATTATCTTTTGGTTTTTTTATCTCTAATAATGTAGCTGAATGTAAAGCCCTAGCTGCAAAACTTAAATTAAAGGTAAGTTTGAACGTCAAGGATTTAACAGTTTATACAGACTCCTAGTTGGTCACCCACCAAGTGAATGGTGAATATGAAGCCAAAGATCCTATATTCACCAACCATGCAATCATATGGCAACTAAATCAATCATTTACTTCAATGACCTTGTAGTGGGTCCTTCATATTAAAAATACCAATGCTAACTTTTTATCCAAATTGAGAGCATTTATTAAGATCAAGAGCGTAAAAAAATTTTATTGAAGAATGTGCCCACACCCAAGTACTTGTAAACTCCACCTGTGCATTGTATAGAAGAAGAAGATAATTAGATGATTCTTATTAAAGTGTACCTCGCATAAGAGTACCCCTTTGAGCTTACAAAATGTAAGAGGGTACAAAAATAAGTAGCATAATTTACACTATTGGGAGAAAACCTATACAAGAAAACCTTTTCAACCCTCTCTTCAAGTGTGTTTTCTTATCTGAAGTAGAATATATTTTAAGGGGAATCCATGAAAGGTGTGTAGCCATCATGTAGGCGGGTGAGCACTAGCATAAAAAGAATTGGGACATGATTATTATTGGCCTACAATTAAAATAGATGCAGTGGAGTTGGTTAAAAGGTGTGATAAATGCCAAAAATTCGTCAAAGTCCATAGGCAGCTAGCAAAAACCCTCAATTAGATTTTCAATCCATAGCCATTTACATAATGGGTATTGACATTTTTGGATCATTTCCTATAGCAATTGCCAAAAAAAAGTTCATGATAATAGCATGTGACTATTTCACAAAATAGGTAGAAACAGAACCAGTAACCATTATCACAGTCAAAATAATGGAAGACTTTATCTAGAAGTATATTATATGTAAATTTGGCCATCCCTACACCATTTGTGGCAAATAATGGAATACAAATTCAAGTTGACAAGTTGAAACACATTTACCAAAATTTCAAAGTAATCTTGGTGCATAGTTCAGTAGCCTATCCCCAAACAAATTGATAGGTAGAATCCATGAACCAAAAGATTCTAACTAACCTCAAGAAAAAGTTGGATGAAGCAAAAGGAAATGGGTAGAGGAAACACTTGGTATATTTTTGGGCAATCAGGACTGCAGAAAAAATACCATTTACTTTTATATAGGGATAAATGTAGTAATACCTGCAAAAATGGGCATGAATACACTCAAAACAACACATTTTGACCCTAGCCAGAATGAAAAAGCTTTTAAAGGCTACCTTGGATTTATAAAAAGAAACTAGGGACTTGGCTGAAGTTAAAATGATTGTTAGAGCTCAGCAGTCACTAAGTATTACAACTTTAGAGTTAAACATAGGCATTTTCAGGTTGGCAACCTAGTACTTAAAAACTACAATGCCAGTAAACCAACGAGTGAAAAGAATAAGCTATTACCCAATAGAAAGTTTGATACAGAGTCTCAGCTGTTATTGGATTTTGAGCATACAAGCTAGAAGATACGGGGGTAACTTTATTCTAAGGACTTGGAATACAGTTCACATGAAAAAGTACAATATTTAGCTAGATCCTTTATATTTGTATAGTTCTTTCAATTACTTATATTTACTTTCTAATACTTGTATAATTTTAAATTACATATTTGGCTCTTATTACCCTTTTTTAAAAGTAATTATGTATAGGAAATATTTTAATGAAAATGGATGGTGTTCTATCACCTTTCTTAAAACTTTGTCTTATTATCCATATTTTATTACGTTAAGACATATAGGCTAACGTAAATCCAATTTTATGCCAACACACTCAATGTGTCCTATTATGCCATATTTTATCGCGTTAAGGTATATGGGTTAACACATATCCCACTTCTTTCCAACATATTTCAAATACCTTAATGTCTACATTTTATCGTATTAAGGCATATTGGCTAACACATATCCCACTTCCTATCAACACGCTTAACGTGCTCTAATATAGCACATTTTATTTCATTAAGGCATATGGGCTAATAAAATTTCACCTCCTGCCAACATGCCCAATGTGCCCTGTGCACTACTTTCTTATTACATTAAGGCTCTAAGTCAACATGCCTAATGTGCCTTATGCAACACTCTCTTATTACATTAAGTCTCTGCACCAACACGCCCAATGTGCCTCTATGCACCATTCTTTATTATGTTAAGGCTTTTTAGCTAACATGCCCAATATGCTTTATGCATCATTCTCTATCTAGCCAGAATAAACATTATGGCAACATGGCTAAAACAAAGCTAACACACGAAAGCGAAAGCAATAAAATAATTGCCTCATTGTAAGTTACACTTGTTATTTTTAATAAGTTATTTTATTTTCATTATTTCATTTAACCATTTTGAGACAATACTCACTTTTGGTGAAAAACTTCTCTGTAATTCTTAAAATCAACAAATAAACTGCACTGTTAGACATTAAAAGTTATCTCCTTATTGAAAAAAAAGTGTAGTTCATAGTGTTAAAAGTATAACTATTTTGTTATACTCTTGGTAGCTACTTGGCTCAATTCATGTGAACTTTATAGTAATGATTACATCACTTGGCTTGACTTGCATGAATTTCTGAAGACTAACTTTAGTACCAAGCATTACTCTATAACTTAGTCTTTGATGAAAACCAGTATACTACAAGACCAATATACTTGAACAAAGTTTCAAGCTTAGTTGATTATCGTGTTAAGTAATGGTTGAATTACTCATTTTATCAGCTTTACATAAAGTTTGATAATTGTTTGCTCATAAGTTAATCATTTTTTATACAAGTGAACACATGGCTAAGTCATGATAACAGTTGCTAGCAAATTATGTTGTCAATTTGTATTACAATTATCAAATAGTATAATTAGATGGGATGAGAATCATAAAAAAGTTCATTTCATTAGTGCTTGAGAGCGCTAAATGATTATTGAAAGACACAAGATGACAACTGAAAAACAAGCCCTATAAGGTGGCAGTAGCATTAGTTTTGGCAGCCTAATCTTCAGCAAAAAGAATGCAAATTTTAGTAGCAACAATAATAATGGTAATGTAGTAATATTTGGTTAACTAAGTTTTCCCTGTAAAAGTTTTATAAGTAAACATATGATACACGTGTAACCACTATAAAAATTGAATTTTTTATAATTGTCAAGGCCTAGCTGTTTGAATTGTTTGAACTTTTTTAGCGACTACCAACTGCTATACATAATTCAAAATCCTAGTTATCACATTTTTTCGAGCTGTAATTTCTCTAGATTTTTTCACCACTCTCATTAAACCATCATGAGCTGTATTAAAACTCAATAAATGAAAATCCTCGAAAGAAAATCCCATCTTTTCAAACATTTTGAGATTCTACCTTTTAATTATAAGAATGTAATGCTCGTAAAAAAATCCCCAATTGCAAGTCAGTCTTTATTTCTTCCTAACACTCTTCCCACATTCAAAGACAAGGCTATGGAAAAGATAATGGTGATATTCCCTTCTTCTCTTACTTGTTGAAATGTCAACAATAAAGACTTAACGAGCAGGTAATCATTATATTTAAGGACGTTGACCAACTTCTTGGTTTGCTTCCTTCATTAAGATTTTAGGGTGCTTGATTAGTTCAAAAACTTAAATGTCACCAACATAAATATTACAACTCTGTAAACTTTGAAAATATAAAAAACCTCTGAAACTTTAAAAAACCTGAAAACACCAAAAACCCATGTTGGGCATGATTTATTTAACCATGATATTGAAAGTAGCCAGCATCTAGTGGAAAAACAAACTCAATGATATGTTTTTTTATTATTATTATCACAAACTTAAATAGAAACACTGAGCAAAAATAAAAGGATACAAGAACCCCATTCTATAAATTGGTAAAGGCAAAGAAGGATTGAGAGAATAGGAATTAATATACCTTATCCAAGGTAGTAAGCCAAAGTAGAGACCAAAAAACCATAAATCTTTTATTTATACCCAACCAGAAGGTGCATATAAAGCAATACCTTCTAAAATGACACATCATGAAGCCATTTCGAATGATTCATGAATGGAACAAATATTAATTCCTATTAATATGCTCTCATTTACCCCTAGAATTAACTCTCTTTAAAGCCTTATCAACTATTCTCTCAAAAATGCGCAACAATTAAATCTCTTTTAAAACCTTTTTACCTATCATTTCAAAATTGGTGCACTTTGAAAAAATGCACCCATTAATGTTGCTTGATAGCTTTCCATTCAAAATGCAACATGTAACCCATTAGATGAATCTTGACCACGCGAGCTCTACGGATAAGTATAAAAATTTCACTAGGAATTTTTTTAAGTTCTCACCTACTATTCCCTGTGGTTTTACCATCTTCAACCTCACCCAAAAACAATCACTACATTCCAACATGAAATGTAAGCAATCAGGCTCACCCAAAGCACATGTTTTACCCACAGAGACATTTCACCACAATCATTTGCCAAAGACACTTATCTCGCCTTTAAGGGACATGTTATCACCCAAGCCACCAAGACCTCTTGCCAAGAAAATTTTTTTATTCTTCTCATTTTCTTTTTTAAGCTTTGGACAATGGCTTAAGGTTGGTTATTTTATAACTTTTCTCAAACTTGAAAGCAATTGTTACACCTAAGTCAACTAGTCAATAGTTAATTTAGTCAAAGCTTAACCAACGTGATCATACCTTAGGGTTGCCTATACGAGGCAAGCCTAGGTAACCACATCATTAGCTCTAGGGAAATGGTTTGCCCTTCACTAAAGGAAAAACCCGTCCAAGGTCTCATAAACATCTAATCAAGATAGTCACTTTAGAATTGACCACTTGACATTTAACTTATCTGAGATCATTAAATATGACCCACCCCTATCTGGGATCATTAAATATGACTAGCAGCTATTCATGTAGACCCTTATTAAGTTTCATATAAATATCCTATCAATTGTTATTTATCTCAGTCAAATCACTACCTTTTGGCCTCACACATAAGGTAATTGAAAGATCGGGTATGTAAGGCATAACCATTGCACTCTAAGTTTTCTCCTCCATTGAAAGCTTCCTACACACATTTCACCATTTTGAACCTCTTTCCTTCCTTATTTACCTTAAGAACTTGACTGACTAAAGCATCAAAGGGTGTCCTAGAATAATACCTCCAGTGCCCTTTGATCATGTTTTCTTGTTGCAAGTCACAATTGTCTTTCCTTTTTACTTCACCTCTTTCCTCCTAGTTAAGACAACTTTAAAAGCACCATCAATAGAGAGAAAAATACAAGTATATAGTACTTTGCATAGTGATATTTATTAAATAAAATGCCATTAGTATTAAGTGTTTTTTGGTTAAGAATAATTTTGAAGCAGGGGAGGTTACCTCGTCTACAAGGCCAGGGCAAGCTGTCAATCCATAAGAGGATTTACGAATCCTTTTTTTTAAGATTTTTTGAATTTACAGATTGCCTATTAACAGGGGACCATCGGAGTTCAAGCCTTAATGCTTCATATCTAGGCCCTAAACCTTAACCACTTGTATCAACCCCAATTGGCTCGTTACCATTAATTAATTATTGGCATTTATATCAAGAAAATCGATAAATTATTGCATATATAGGCATTTTTTAATACCAACACCGATATATAAGATTTTAGTGGCATTTTATACATAAATGTCGAAACCTCATGAAGTTTTTTGGTAAAAAGCCATAAAAAAATGTTGCCAAAACCTTTTTTCCCTATAGTGATTGTTAAATATATTATTCAAATTGAATACAAAAACAATTGCAATCCATCCTAACATGAAAACTATCCAATAATTAGTTATCCCATGAATCAAATCTCAAGCTATAGCATTCCTTGCCATAATTATAGATAAAATGTCCAAAACATTTGCTTGTGAAACAATTATTGAAGTAAAAATCAATCACTCAAAAAATGCAAAACTAATAAAAAGTGAAAGGAATTCAAAGAGATCCGATTTTGATGAATGTTGCTTTACATACAAAATAATCATTCAACCAAAAACAACACAAGAATACCCAACAAAAGTCACACGCCAAAAGTACTCAATCTTAAACCATTGTATTAAGAATGAGTTTATATATGATATACTGTCAGTGTATAGACTTTATACACTGTCAATAAATCAGATAATGTTATCTCATTAATGAGCAAATATCAACTCTTAAAATAAATGTACAAAAATTAAAATTTTATTAAAAAATTTTCTCATTAATGAAGTAGCATCATCTTATTCACTTCATTAATAAGATGGTATCATCCAATTTATTAACATTATATAAATTTTATATACTGACAGTGCATCAAATATAAATATATTAAGAAAAAGTTTATACTTGATACATTGTCAAGGTAAGTATATAGACTCTATATATTATCAATAAATTAAATGATATTATTTCATTAATAAGCAGATATCAGTCCTTAAAATAAATGTAAAAAAATTAATATTTTTTTAACAACTTACTCATTAATGAGATAGTATCATTTTATTCACTTTATTAATAAGATGACATCATCCAATTCACTAATAGCATAAAAAATTTATACATTGATAGTGCATCAAATATAAATTTATTAAGAAAGAGTTTATATTTAATATATTATCAGTATATAAACTTTATACATTATCAGTAAATTAGATTATACTAACTCTTTAATGAGCAGATATCGGCACTTAAAATAAATATACAAAAATTAATATTTTTTAAAAAACTTATTAATGAAGTAACATTATCTTATTTACTTTATTAATAAATAAATATCAACTCTTAAAATAAATGAATAATAAAAACAAAATTGTACCAACTATAGTACACCATGCCAAAATCCAAAAGCCTTAATTGTTTCCACAACCCCAAATCTCCAAAGGGTGTTCATATTGAAAACAAGATAAATCTTATAATAACAAACTAGATAAAACTCTTGAGCCCATCAACACTTCATAAAAAAAAATCGTGTTCAAAACATGACAACAATAATTTTTGAAACTGTCTAGAGTCAATCCAAATCTTGTTCTGAATAAAAAAATTCAGATCTAAAATACCTAGTAATTTTCAAATATCCAACATTCAATAAAAAAAAAAGAAAAAGAGTGAGGATTCTACGCAATTTTTTTTTTTTTGGGTTTTAGAGAGACAATAAAGGTGAATTGTTAAAAAAAAAGAAAAAAAATTCTTTTCATTACTTAAAAGTAATGAAAATTGTCACTATTTTATTTATGGGTGATAAATGAATTATAAATTAAATCTATAGTTGAAATTTAATAATTTAAAATTAAATATAAAAATAATTAAAAATTAAAATAATTTGAATAAATATTCATCATAAATTTAATTAAAAATATATTTATCATCCTTAAATAAATAAAATAATAAAATCTTTCCCTCGTTTTCAAAATGTAAAATGAAAAAAGTTGAGAAAAGAAACAGAAAAATTAAGATTTTGAGTAAACAAAGAATAAAACAAATTATAAAATAATTAAATATCAAATTTTAAATTTAAGAAATATTTTCAATTTGCTGTAAATCGCATCATATTTACATCATATATTTATGAAGTTTACCTATTTGTAATTGATCGAAATAGTAGTCATATCCAGTCCAGGAAGGCGCATTTAGATAATGCATGCAATGCAATTGCAACGGTGTAAGCAACAGCATAGACAAAAAGGGGAAAAGGGGTATTCACATCACATGACACTTTTACGTGAACATTGAATCGTGAAATCCGGGGTACTTTTTTTACCTCCATAGAGCCAAATGACCGAGCAACCCTCTTGTTTCGGATTGGTCCCAGCCAGGCTTCAATTGAGTGGGCCCCCGCTAGTTCCCTACAAAAAAAAACATATTATGCATGTTAGCAATTGTTTGACCAAAGGGGACCCCAATTTCCCAAACCCCAAGCGCCCCATCCACATCGAACAAAGACAGGGCTCCATGTGAGCGCTTGTGGCTTAGGTGCTTAGCCCGTTAGACTCCCTAGAGCTAGAATCCATAAAAACGAATGTTAAGCCGAGAACCTCTGTGGGGCGCGTAGGTGTGGTCGTCTCGATAAATCTGGCCTCGGCTCTGCTGCTGGTTTGGTCAGGAGAGTCAGAAATGAAGAAAAAAAAAAAAAGGCACATGATTTTGCTTCGAACGTTAGGGAAAAAAAAAACGAGGAAAGTTGAGAGACATATACAATGCAATAGTATATACCATGTTTATGTGGATCCCAAACATGGGGAAAGGGGCGATGAAGGAATTTTGGGAAATGATGAAGGGTAGGCAAGGAAACAAGAAGAGGACAGAGGTTGCTTGCGCAAATCTAGCTAATCTGGGGCTTATGGGGCAAGGAAAGTGAAAGATGGGTTTGAACCTCTGGTTAAGGCAAAACCCCAAAGCCATCCCCCAAACCTTACCAACAAAAACCATTCCCTCCTTTCTTTGCCCACATTCGATTCTTGGGCTCATTATGTTTAGACAGACTCAGTTCTCAGTATAGCCAGCAGATACATATGCAAGCCAATTCCTCACGTTTTCAGCTTCCACTTCATCCTGTTCTTCATTCAAATGCTCTCTTTCTTTTTTATCTATTCTTTGAATATATGAATCTTTTGTTTCTAATAGGGGACAAGAAAACCTCATCAAAGGAAAGAAGCAAGCAGAAGAAAAGAAAAACGTACAGTCACCAAACCCTTGTTTTTGATATTATGTTTCTCTCTTTGCTTTCATTCATGTTCCTTTTTATTCTTATTTTTTTTACCATTTTTGTACTCTCCAACAAGGTTCTTTTCTGCTTTCCTTTTGTTAATTTTAGGATTTCATGTTTGAAAAGGCTCACTTTTTTCTCTTATTGTTTGTGTTTTGTTTATAATGATGGTAGGTTTGTGGTGGGGGCAAAAGAGTAAGCAAACGGACTTTGCTTGAAGAGTGGAATATGGTGACAGCTGTAAATCCATCTGCAAAGAAAATTGAGGCAACATTAGGCTTTTACGTGAAAATTTTTATGAAGCAAATGGGATTTGGAGGCTTATGTAAGGCATGGGGTGATTACAGAAGAAACCCCATTGTCTTCAAAGTCCAATCTTTGGAACAAGCTCTCTTCGTACACTTCTTCTTCTTCTTCAGCTTCTGGTGATGGGAAGTCGTGGCGGTGGCGGTGGCGGTGCGGTGGTGATATTGGCTGGACGGCTCAATCTCTTTATTGTTCATTATGATATACTAAAATTTGTTGTTCTCTTTTTTTGCTGCTTGTTAGTAAAAGCAGCGGGTATGTTGGTCTCTTTGCTGATCTTTTCCCCCCTCTTTTTACGCTAACTTCCTCTTTTGGCTTTAGTTTTGTGCTTTTGCTTGCTTCATGAAGCAACCCTCCAGTTTCATGAGAAACGAGTAAAAAATAAAGACTTCTAAACCAGAAACCGGTAGTAATTAGGAGGATAGAAAATAGTGCAGTAAATAGGGAGCAAATTCTGCAAGGAGTAGTTTTTCACTTAATGCTCTACACTGTTATCATTGTACTCAGCCTCTGTCCCTGTAATTTAATGTGTATCTTCTGGGGAAATGTGTAGATTATTACTATTATGTCTCACCCCATTTAATATATAGTCAGAAATATTTACTAGTGTATAAGATTTGTTTTATTAGGATTTCCATTTTTCTATGATAAATTTTGCTTTCATTCACATGTACAGTATTTTATTCATTCTAATGATTATTTTTTGGTGTTATTGGCATTTATCTTATCCCTTTTTTTTTAGATTTTTGGTGGGTAAGGGAGAGGATGAGGATGATAAATGCAAACACCCAGAGTTGGGCACCATGGTTATATTGGAATAGAGTCCAAGTGGGCTATATATAATATATATTTAAAATAATTTTGACAAATGGGGGACTGCCTGGACAAGAAAAACAAAAGCAAAGACAAGGAAGTTGAGGTATGACTGACGAAGAAGGGTTGCAGTTCATGGAAGTGTCCTATCATCGTGCACTGCAAATTTGGGTTTTGCTTCCTTTTCGGTTTTTGGGTATGCACGTGAAACTGGGTTGTGTTTTGTGTTAGATATAGTGACTCTCCTCTCCTCTCCTCTCCTCTCCTCTTGTTTTTCAGAAAAGGAAAAAAAAATCAGAATTTTAGATTATGTTATGTAGTTTTTTTAATGTTTTGATATCTTTGGTGGGGCCTTTTCAGTGGTGTTAATTTCCTGGGAAAGTGGATTTTCAAGCAGAAAAAAGAACAATTATTCCAAGAATTCCCCATTTTTGTTGCCTAATTTGGTGTGGGGATTTGACTTCACTCAAGTTTATCAGTTGAAGTGGGAATTATGATTAGGATGGGAATCGTATTGATGTCCCCAACGACCTTTGAATTTAACATGACATTTAAATTTAAAAAATTTTTAATATAATATTTAAATTATAAATTTTTTAATTAATAAAATATTTAAAATATTATTGATTGATTTATTTATTATTATTTGAAGGTGTTTTTAATCATCATTCGAAGTTAATCATAATAAAAATATATTGTATTAATTAAAAATTTATAATTTAAATAATATAATAAAAAAATTTTAAATTATATTAGATTATGAATCATTAAATATTAATTCAAGGAGAATACAGGAGTGGAAAAACAAGAACTTGATAGAGTTAAACAGTAAAAAAAATTTAAAAGAGAGAAAAAGACAGGTCCTTTTAGGCCCCATTTATATTTAACAATTGCGTCAGTACGGTACCATTTAGCACCTTTAGAGTGCAACTGTACCAGTTTGAGTCGTTTGGATATCAAACAGAGCGGTGCTAATTGCATCGTAGTATTATTTATGGATTGGAGGATAAGGGTCTAGTGGCACTGGACCATATTACCCTCATTATTATTTTTTATTTCTTAATTTTTTGTTTTGTTTTGTTTTTTATTTTATATTTATATTTAAATTAACTAAATGAATCTTATTTGAGTTTTAGTTTGTGTAAATATATTATTGTCATTTTTTAACAATTATTATTTGACATAAAAATAATTTTTAATTATTTATACATTTCATAAATAATAAACAAATTAAAATTTTCATTACATATAAATTTTTATTTAATATCTTTAATAATTATTTTTTCATTTCATTATTGAATTTATATTCAAACATATATATTATCATTAATTTTAATTTTATCATTATAATATCTAATTTTATTATTATTGTTATTTTTTTTAATTTGAGACATTTCAGTGTTTGATAATCTCTTTGAATTTCGATTAATCCAAAATCAAATTGGTTCAGATCTTATAAAAAAAAATTCAATCAAACTTATTTTTTTTATTTACAAGATTCGAAATCAAAATTTTACTTATAAAAAATTGAACTTTTTATTACTTAAACTAACAAACATTAATTTATTATTTTTATTTTCAATCTTGAATTAATTTCATCTCTCGTTCAAATGCATCCTTACTTGTATATAAATTCATCTTAAAACCATAGAAATTTCGACTCAGATTTGAGTGTGGGTACCTCTCTGAATCAGAACAGGGTGGTGGCAAATGTCAGCAAATTTATGATCTTGTCTTATTGTAGTAGCAGAAGACAGAATTTACCAAGGAAATAACTATATTCAAGCAGTGATTTACACCCCATTTATTCTGTACATTTCTTTTTTTTTTTTAATTTCTGCATTGAAAACCAGAGTACTAAGTACTTCCTGTTGGTAAAATGTCTATTTCAAATTTACATAATTTCAACTCTGCAACCTCATATTTGGAGACTTTGAGTGCTTTGTTTTGTTTGATAGCCTAAAGAGCTCTGCTAGTTTTTCATTTTTTTTTTCTACTCCTTTTCCTTGATATAATCATCTTTTCCATTACAGCTCTAATAATAAAAAATTATTATTCCTATTTTTTAATATTCTATTATTTTATATATACTCTTTTAGACATTTCAATTGCTCACATTAAATTTTTACTATAATATCAAACATTTAAAATTTTTAATCACACTTTTTAAATATATATTTTTTTCTAATCCAAGCCTTTTCCAACAATAATGATAAACTAATCCTTACTTTTTTTTTGGTCATTTTCTAGTTAACTTTAATTTTTTGTCATACTTTAATCTTAGAAAAATAAAAATCCAAGATTTTAATAACTTTTTAAAAAGAAAACCTAAATTAACATTCCACCATTTAAAAAAAAAAATTGACAAAAATAATATCATTATTTGCATTAGGTATGTTCATGAGTTGATCCAAAGGCAGATTCATATATTTAATTATGAGTATTCATGAACACTTCAAAAGATTAAAAAATAAATAAATTTAAAGAAAAAATATTACTTGGACACTTTTTCTGTCAATAAAATTAATAATCCAATTGATAATTTTATATATATTTAAAGTGAATAAAAAAAATTATGAATCCGTCACTATTCAAAGGACCAATTTGACATCTTAAATAATTAAATTGTTTGCCCAAAGTATGACAAGCTCATCCATCAACGCTCATTTAGTTTAAATTTATTATTAAAATATAGAAACCCTACCTTTATACTAATATATTTTAATATTTGGAATATATAATTAAATTAAATTAAATTATTTATTTTATAATAAAATACTTTCCTGGACCAAGCCTAGTTGAGCCTAGACGTGAAAATTCCTATCTAGGACCTGAGTTAGGTTGTGCTTGACTAGCGGGCCTGATGGATAGTCTGACCCGATTGCTCCTTTGAAAACTTTACTTAAGGCTTGGTCTAACCCGGTTCAGTCGAGCTTGCATAGGTTCCGCATTATTAAAAAATAAAAAATTATTTTTATATAATGTTTTAAATATATTTTAGTATTAAAATTAAATAAATTTTTTTGACTAATTAAATAATATTTCATACAAATTCAAGCTGAGTTCAGGTTTGAAAAAACGTTGTACAAAGCTCAACCTCAAATTTAGTAAAAAATATAGATTATCTTTCAATGAAAAATAGATTTGTTAAGACTAAGTTATTAGTTGGCTTAGTGTATATTCTTCATACTTAAAAATTATAAAAAATAAATGATGTTATTTATAATAAACGATAATGAGAGGCATTTGATATTAAAATTAGCTATAAAGTACTGGTGATATGCCATTGATGATAGTGAATCTTTGTTGGAGTACGAAAAAATATCATGATCTTAGAAAAGAGTTATGAATCTATATAAATTGTGTATTAGAAAGTGATTTGAGATGTAAGTGTTCATACTATTTTTAACTTACAATATATTTTTTGTATGATAAAATCGTGAAATTCAATTAATTGAAACAACCAGTATCTTACAAGTTATTGTCCACTATGACACAAAGTACAGGGAAAGGGCTATCAAAGTATTTAGCATAGTTGGAATCCAACCTTAAAAAAAAAGCGTCATTCTTAATTCATTTGACCAATTAGAAACCCAGCAATACTTTCTAAATTGAAAATGGATGCCCTAAAATGCCCCTAAAGTATAATTGTTTGGTGTAAAAGAGAAAGAGGAAAGTTATATTTGTATGAAAAAAATGATAGTAAATCTTTCTAAAAGATTTAAAATAGCAAGGTAGTTGGTGGTGCAAGGAAATTTGTCATCTATGATGCAAGAGCAAGTTGATAAGATGGGGACAAGTGGAGCCACTTTAAGTAGACCTTTATAAAGGGATATGAGAAAAAAATTTTCTTTGATTATTGAGTATCAGTATCTCAATCATATTCACATATTAGAACAAATCACTCTTCCTAAATGTTATTATCTTGCCTTAGCCAACATCATGCTTTATCATTGTACATCATTTGTTTTTATAATCTAATGGAGTAGTACATATTAGAAAGTTACAAGGCTTAAAATTACCAGACAATGTGAACTTTGTTATTAAACTTATGATCTTCTTGTAGCCTTCCTTTTTGCACTTTGAGTATAACAAAATGGAACATTTAATGTAAAAGGGAAATGACTTTAAGGCGTATTGCTAATGCCACTATCCTTAAGGCTTATTTCGTCCATACTAATGATAGTATGTAAAAGAGGTTGAGTCAAAATGCCTCCAAGATACAATGAAACTTATGTTTGATTTACCTGACACTAGCAAAACCAAACCACTAAAAGCCCTTTGATGAGAGATAAAAATACTTTGTCTTTAATAAGATTTTTTTGCAACAAACAATACAAAATAAACAACCTTTATTTGTGAAAGAATTGGAGAAAAGAAAAAAAGAAATCAAACTTCTGAATATATCAAATGAACTCGTAACAATCTCTATTTATAGAGATTAAATAAGGTTTGTGACTGTTTGATTATGTTGTTTCAATCAAAGATCATTTCTTTTAATTAGAAATATGTCCTTTTGAATAATTAAGAATGAATTGATTCACTAAATTGATCAAACTTTTCATACTAACATAAATCATTTTTCACATTTCTAAAAATTGTAACTTTTCATATATAGCAATCAACTCCACCTAGATAGCAGTTGAGTGCCTCTTTGTATTTTCATTTTCCATAATGTTATCTAAAGTAAGGTAATCGAGTCCTCCTTAGAGCAATCAATTCCATTTAATTTACATAATGCATTTAGAACATGAACAGTCAACTATTTCATATAGCAATTAACTTCTTTCATTTCCATATGTTATTAGGGCAATCTATTTCTTTTTAATAGCAGTCAGTTGCTATGCATAATCCCAATTTTTTAAAAACTCTTTAAACAATAGTAGGCAATGTCTTAGGATTAGGAATTGACTCACTTCTAGCCATAGTAGTTGATTGCCCTAGGCTGGCAAATGATTGCTATTTTGTATTGAAACTATTTTTAGTTTCTTTTTATCAAAGTAGTCAACTTCATGCCATTGCCAATCAACTTTTCTTTCTGAAAGACTAAAACAGTCGACTCTTATGAATATAGTAGTTGATTGCTTACAAGTGCAATTTTTTATTTTAACTTTTTAAATCTAGAATCATATTATTAATATTTGAATCCTTACCTTAAGCTATTCTATAGCTTAATATGATTTCTTTTTAATTAAGTTTTTACTTAATCATATTATTTTCATATTTTAAAAATATTTTTAATAGTCGTCCACCTATTTTAAAAATAGGACAAGTTTTGGTATCTTAGAAAATCTCATGCATAGGTGAAGGTATCATATAATATGATTTAAAATCTTCATTTTAGTGATAAAGTATTATTAATCTAGTCAAATTGAATGGTAGATCTTAAATCTTTAAACCAACCAATTTATGTGACTAGTCATACACTAAATCACACATAAGAATTTAATAACTCACCAAAATATCATTTAACAATGCTTTGATACAATTTCAATGGCCATGAGTCTTGTATGTTCATGAATGTTTTTAAAGTCGAGCCCTTGCTCCTAGAAGTGACATCACTTTCACTTATATAGATGAACTTCATAAAAAATGTAACCATATAAATATTCCAAAACTAAATTTACATGTTATGGATTCAATAAGAGTTTAAACTCAACTTTCCTTTATAACATATAGTTTAATTGCTTGACTGCCTTATGATGGTTTTAGATTTAAGTACTTGCAATCATATTCAAATGATGTGCTTTGACTCATTAAAACTCAAGATTTAATAAGCAATTAAATGTTGACTTGAGGTTATTTCATGTGTAATTTATTTTAAAGGCTTAAGTCACATCCCTTTGAAAGTTTTAGACACTATATTTTTTGGAAGACTTATTGTTAATGGATCCACCAAATTTTCACTTAACTTGACAAAACCATTAGTAATCACCCATCTATTATGAGTTGTCTAACATAATTATGTTTTAAACCAATGTGTCTAAACTTCTTATTATATACTTGGATATAAGCCTTTGATTGTGTAACTTGTCTATCACAATGGATAGAAATTGGTGGCATTGGTTTTGGCCATAAAAAAATTTCAACTAATAAATTCCTTAACCATTCTGCATTTTTACAAGCAAGGTCAAAGTTACAAATTTCAAAGCCATAATAAAATCGGTTATGCATGTCTATTTTTTAGGAACTCAAAAAACTCACCCGTACCAAACATGAAAATTCATCCAATTGTGGATGAATGATCTTCAAAGTTGATTATCCAACTTGCAACAATATATCTTTCCAAGACAAAGTATCACCACTAAATGAAGTGCCATAGTTCATAGTTCATAGTTTCTTGAGATATTTAAGAACTTTTGAAATAGCATTCCAATGCAAATTGCTTGGATTGCATGTATATTTACTAAGCTTACTAACTACATAAACTATATCTAGTCTTGTACATGTCATGACATACATCAAGCATCCTATAACCTTTGCATATTTAAGTTGTGTAATCGGTATTTTTTTATTTGGACTAATTTCAAATTAGATAAAAAGTGTTGAAACTGTTGCACCATCTAAATGACTAAATTTATTGAAAATTTTCTCAAGATAATGTGATTAAGCGTATATTAGAGTTTTTTTTCATATTTTTTATACCAAAAATCACATTTTCAACACTTATACCTTTCATAGCAAAAGCTAGACAAAAATATTTTGGTACTTTTAACTTGTTCTAAGTTTGTATGAAAGATTAACATATCATCCACATATAAATATATGATGATACCTTTGTCGTTTTCAAACTTACTATAGACATACTTATTAGAATTATCGATCTTAAATCCGTTAGCTAGAATTACATCATCATATTTTTGATGCTATTACTTAGGAGCTTGTTTAAGTCCATATACTTAATCAATTTACACATTTTTTTTCTTGACTTGTAAGCACAAACCCTTTTGGTTATTCCATATAAATTTTTTCATCTAATTATCATTTAAGAATGCTATTTTAACATCCATTTAGTGAATTTTATATATAGAAGTTAATGCTATAAGCATTCTAATTGTAACAATTCTTGCAACTGGTGTATATGTATGAAAATAATCAATACCATACCTTTGTGTAAATCCCTTAGCAACAATCTAGCTTTGATCTTGTCTATAGTCCCACCAAATTTTTTTTCTTTTTGAAAATCCATTTGTAACCAATTAGTTTGCAACCAAAAGGTAAATCAACTAAGATTTATGTATTATTTTTCATTATAAAAACCTTCTCATCATCTGTAACTTTTTTTCAAAAAATTACACCTTGTGACTTCATTGTCTCTTTAAATGTCATAGGATCCGATTCCACATTAAAGCTATATTCAATGTGTTTATTGACATTTTTTCTTGTTTATTTTATTAGGAACATATGGAAGTTCAAAACAAAAGTTTTAGGTTTCTTTACTTCTTTACTTATTTATGGTAAAAAGGCTACCTTCTTTTTCAATGAAAGTTTCTTTTTCTTTCTCTTTTAAGCTATCTAAAGCATTATCTTTAGAATTAGATTCCAATTTGAATCTATATTCATCATATATGGCATCTCTAGATTTAATGATTGTATTAATAGGTATTGAATCATTTGGTTTTATTACCATGAACCTATATGCCTTGCTATTTTTAACACGTCTAATGAATATACATTCAATTCCATTTTCACCTAATTTTTTTCTTTTAGGTTCGAAAACTTTTACAATTGCTTTATAGTCTCATACCTTAAGATAACTTAAGTTTGGCTTTTTTTTCTTCTGTAATTCATATGGGATTATCGTGCTCATTTTGTTAGGAACTTTATTTTGTATACTTAAAGTTAATAAACCTTGTTTTAAAGTGGAGTAGGACAACAAGACATTAACCATTTTGGTTAATGATATATTTTTTCTTTTAGTTGCATTATTTGATTATGGACTATAAGGTGCAGTCACCTCATAGATGATTCTAACAGATTCAAAGTAATTAGGATTAAAATGTTCACCTCCACTATCAATTCTTAAAACTTTTATTCTAGAATTACAATGCAATTCAACTTTATTTTTACAAGTCTTAAACTTATTTAATGCTTTATCTTTAAAATGTATTAAGTAAACATAGCAATATCTTGAATAATCATCTCTAAATGTTACAATGTATTTTTTAACACCTATAGAAAATGTACCATGTAAACCACATACATCACTGTATACCAATTCTAAAATTTTAGAACTTTCTTTAATTTTATGAAAAGGTTTCCTAGTAATTTTAGTTAGCATGCATGTTCTACATTTATTATTATTATTATTATTATTATTAGCACTTAAATTAAACAAGATTTAAACATTGCAACCATTCTATTATAATGAACACGTCTTAATGTAAATTTTCATAAGTCAAATAAGTCAAACATGTAAGAAAAAGAATTATTATTATTATTATTATTATTATTATTATTATTATTATTATTATTATTATTAAGTTTAAACATGCCATTATATGCATAACTTATATCCTACAAATATGCCACTTTAGACAAGATAAACTTGTTTTCTTCAAAGACTAACTTGAAACTATGCTTATTAAGCAAGCTAGCAGAGGTAAGATTTGTCTTAACTTTCGGGCAATACAAAACATTGTTAATTGCTAATGTTTTTTTTAAAGTGAATTATAAATTAATTGTTCCATTGCCTTTGATTTCAGCTGTTGAAGAATTCCCCATGTATAGCATATTGTCTTTTTTTTTTTTCTTTTGAAAAGTCTTAAACATGCCTTATTAGTGCATGCATACTTTACGATGCCAAAATCGATCCACCATACCTTATTGTCTTTCATAACATTAATTTCTGAAATTATAGCAACAAAGTTATCCTTAGTTGCTTTTGGTGCATCATTATTCTTCTTGATTGCAAAACAATATTTTTTGAAGTGATATTACTTCCTATATTTGAAACATATACCTTTCTTATTTTTAACTTCTTGGCATTATGAGAGAGTTCTTTTTTTTGTGGGCTTGGATAGCTTGACATCTTCCAACACATAGGCTTTATAATAATTAGCATCTTTTTTTGTCATTTTCCTTGTGATATTGCTCTTATATGCAAAGATGGTTTGCAAGTTCCTTAAGGCTAACATTTTTCTTTTTATGTTTCAATGCCTCTTGAATTCCTTCCATGTAAATGGAAGTTGGTCAATTATGAAAGATACAATGAAAGACATCATTTTCATTTTGTATTGTTTGAATTTATTCAAAATGGTCTAAATTTCAACAATTTGATCCATTATTGGTTTAGAATCAGTCATCTTGAACATGTTCCATCTAAATATTAGGAACTTCTTGCTTGTGGCATCTTTTATCATGTACCTTGCATTAACCTTATCCCAATCTTCTTTTGCCAATGTACATTTTTTATGAAATTTGAGGAAGTTTAGACGTCCTTCTTATTCTCCTGATAATATTTTGTGGTCTATTATGTTTGATGAAAACTTCAGATTTAGCATTTTTTGGATTCCATCATGTCCCCAACTACATTATGAGGTGCATTTGGATAGTACACCATCAATGCAGTTGGAGGCTTGCAACAACACCACCAATTTCCAATGAAAGGGTCCTATGGTTCTAGACCCTTGGATAATCAACTATCCTAATGTAAAATTAAAAAACTAAGATTTTAAATTATGGTTGTTGATTGTTTTTGGTACGATGGTTGATTACCATACTAAATTTTATTATCACTATTGCATTTATATATAAATATATATTCTCATCATTAATTTTAATTGTATCATTATAATATTCAATCTTATCATTATGATAAATAATTCAATCACTACAGTTACTTTTAATCTCATTACCTATTCAAATATATCCTTAATAATGATATCGTCGATTCCTTCTTAACTTGGGACTTATGTAATGGGGCATTGACGGAAGAATTTAGTCTCATTATTTATGCCTTTGCAATTCCTTTCGTTTTTTTGTAATCAGGTTCTCTTCCTCTTTTAGATAATAAAATTCTTAATTATCTAAATAAAAGAAAAAAAAACTATTACTCCAATAATAGCTAGCAAAATTAAAATTTCTACTTTGGCAACAAATTTTCATTATTTGGAGAGCAAAACCATAATATTTTAGGAAATAATTGTCCCATAAACAATTGAAAATTAAAAAAAAAAAAAAGGAAAACCAATATGGTAGGTTTCGTTTTGCAAGCTTAAGCAATTTTTTGACTTTCCATATATGAGCATATATGACTATGAGCCTGAGAGGCCGCTGAACTTGAGCCCATCACTAAAATCTTCAGCCTACTACAATATATACCCATCTTTGTATAGGCCGGTTAGGCCTGTTTACTGAATAGGCTTTCAACACTATGGGCGGCACACAAATAGATGGATGAACACAGTGCTTGGACGTGGACAGTGGGATCATACTATTATTAAAACCAAACATTTAGAATCTCTCAATATGATTAGGTAACATATTATTTTTTCTATTGATCTTTTTGAGAGAGAAAGAAAGGTTTGGACATGAAACCTTGATTTCAGGACTTTGAATAAACTTTTGTGTATGTAGATTGTAGAATGATTTACCAGGAAATCAGAACTTGGTAAAAATTTTTTTTTCATGATTTGCATATGATTTGGGATCTTCATTTCAACTTTATTAACAAGTGGTTTTGGAGTAGAGATTAAGTTTTTATATGATTTGGATATTATTTTAGGAGTTTGGATACAACTTTATTATGCTTTCAAAATTACCAGGGTGTGAAGGTCTTAAAAGCATTGCTTTATGAGGCCATCCAGCTCAGTGCTGATTAAGTAGCAAGATTAGGTAAACAATATAAATAAGTTTTTAATGAATTTTTTCAGTTTCGATATAAATAAATTTGCTTGGACAGATTCAAGAAAATGATGTATCAGACGAAACTGAAAAAATATATATTTAATATATTATCAGTAAAATCTTTTAAATTCATAAGTAAATGATAATATATGTTTAATTTTTTTAATTATTTTTTTATTTTTTAAATAATATTAAGAGATATGTATTATTTTATTAATATTATTTATAAAATTAAAAATTTTTACTATCAACATATTTAATAATTTTTCAACCCAAAAATCCCTTATTATTCAATAAAAATTATTTCAATTGATATGAGTTGGTGTGTAACTTACTATCTTTCCTCTCTCGTTTTATGCTTTGTCGCATTAACTTCAATTGAAGGTGAAATGCCAAAAAAAAAAAAAAAATGCAAATAGAGGTTCTATCCTTTCTAATTTTTTTTTTCATTTTTTCTTGTATGAATTTAATAAATATTAAAATTTAAATCTGAACCTTTTGAATGTCAATTTTTAAAAATAATTGCATAAATTAATCAATTTAAATTTCAAAATTTAAATTTATCAAGTATAATATTATTATTAATTATTTTAAACTCTTCAATCTCACTTAACACTCAAAACTCAAAATATTAAAAGTATTCCAATTACAATTTTTTTTGTAATTATATAATTAATCAATTATAATAAATATTATATAAAAATTTATCACTTAAATTATAAATTTTTTATGATTTTATATAATATTTAATTTTAATTAATTAATTATATTATAATAATTATAGATGATATGAAAAAAATTTTGACGTACCTCATCATAACACGAAAAAGAAAAAGAAAGACCAGTTTGCAAATACAAAATATGAAATTGTTTACATATAAAATTGTAAATTTTCCAGATTGATATTTTGGTTGAACCGATGCACCAACGTTCTTTGGCCCCGTAGAGCTATCAAATCATTCAAATATCCAAAATTGGGCCTATCAACACAATTTTTTTTTTATGAATTCAGTAAAATTACTTTTTATATCAATGAAAGATATATTTTAATGGTACATATGATATTATACTATATGATCGAAGTAAATTTTTTTTTTCATTTCATAAATTCATGCATTTATCTCAATGTTTGAATTCTAAATCTTGAAGATGGAATTTAAAGTTTTAATTGCATGAGTGCCTTCATGATTTTAATTTTTAACCTTAAATCTTAATTGTTGATATATTTCTTTTAAAATGAAATTTTATATTTTAATGATTAAAATGTAAAATTATAATTTTAAAATTTGAAATTTAATTCAAATAATTTATATAATAACTTTTAAAATAAAATATCTAATAAATTTGAAATTTAAATTTTAAAATTTATAATTTTTTTATCTTCATATTGTGATTTTTTTAATTATAATTTTAAAATATAAATTTATAAAATAAGAAAAACTTATATCTTATGTTTATCACCCAAAATAAATTGAAAAAAAACATTTATCTTGGTAAGAGCAATCATAAACAACTCAACATATTAGATCAAATACTTGTCCGCCATATATATATTTTCAATCTAAATATAAATAATATCAACATTTTATTGGTTTGAGTAGTAATAAATTCAATTCTCATCAAGTAAAGTTTTGATTTCGAATTTTATGAATGAAAAAAATAAATTTGAGAGAATTTATTTTTTTTATAAAATTTAATTTGATTTAATTTTAAATTAATCAAATTTTAAAATGATCGAACACCAAAAAATTTTAAACAAAAAAAAAATCTAAATGTAAACAATGGGTTCCAAAAAGCTTCCTAACAGAGGTAGAGGTAAAGCACGGTCGTTTAACTTTTGCTTTTTTCCCCATTCTATGAGGATTTCTTTTTCTTTTACTGCCCCTTTTTTTTTTTGCCTTTTTAATTTCTTTTGTTTATTTTAGGCACTGAAATACCTGAAAATAAGAGCCAACATGGAAGCATCAATGCCAAGGGCATGCAAGAATAAACGCACACCAATAAAGATTTGGTTTTGTTTTTTTGCTTAGAACTCCTATACTTATTCTTTCAAAAAAAAAAAAAAACCTCCTATACTTTTTAGGACTTAGGAGAATATAATAGTAAAAACTTTTAAAATACTAGTTGCCAGGTGCTTTCAACAATTGACAGACATCTTTGGGACAATGACAAAGATGATTAAGTTGATAAATTTCGAATATATATTTTACTTATAAAATTTAGATTTAAATATTGTTATTAAAAATAAATAATTTATAAATTTAATGCAAAATTTTATTTAAACTTTGCCGTCTCCTTGATCCTGGAATAGGTAAGACTTCTTTCATAAAAAAGGATTCTGTTTCTTTTTTGAAGGCAAAAGAAAAAGACTCACTTCCCTCATGTTCTTACTTCACTTTTTTAGCTTTTACTTTCTTTCTTTCTTTCTTTCTTTGTTTTTTTTTTTTTTTTTGGTAAGGATATGAATGATATTTTAATACTAGTAAACTACTCAGATTTCATTCGAATAAAATTTAAATTCGATCCAATTATTATCGAATCAAGTTTGATCTCAAATAGCTTGACTTATCGATTAAATCGAGTTCAAACATTCTTATATCCAACTCGAGTAATTCACAAGCTTAATCGAATTTTTATATTTTAATATATTTTTAATTATTTTAATTGATAAAATATTTCGAATTCAAGTTCGAGTTCGAGTACAAGTGATTGAGTTTTTGTTAAATACAAGAATCGAACTTATTTTTACAAATTAATCGAGTATAATCAAGTGAGCTCGAGTAATTGAATTTCTATCTTGAGTCAAGCTTGAGCTAAAAAAATAAAACTCGATCAAGTTTGAACCGAATTTCGAACATCAAATTTGAAATTGACCTTGAAATTAAACTTAACATTGTATCGATTTAAACTCGATTGATTACACTCTTAGAGGGAGTTGATGTTTTGCCGCTACACAATCCTCATGAGCATACCACCATGGTGCTTTGTGAATATTCTTAAAGGGTGGTGTCTTTCTCATTTGAGTTAAAAGGTTTTGCTTGAAAATGTTAAGTGTTAATAATAAAAATTTGGATTTTTTTACCATTTTTTGGATGTTTTATTTGTGTATAGGGATGAACCAAATTGGAAAAGAAAATTTGGAGGGGAGAGGTTTTGTAATTATTCAATTAGCTCATCATTTTTCTATTTAATCCAAGGGATTTCTTTTCAATTCTAGCTCCTTCTATTATCTTTTTGTCGATTAATTTTTAATATACCTTTAATCGCCATTCATAGAATTGACTTTCATAAGTTAGAATAAACGATGATTATAAATGTATTGAAAAATAATAGATAAAAAAATAATAAAAAGGAGTGTGTTCATTCTTCTCTTAAATAGATTGTTAATCTGATTGCTTGAATTAATATTTGATGGAATGCATTAATAATTGAGATAGATCATTATCAATGGCAACCACCATATAAAGAGTATCAAATTGAATCTATGGATTTTGAGTGTGACGCTATTGATCATAAGTTGAGATGAAATTTAGAGATAAAATAAAAAGCATTATTTGATGATAGAATCTGGCCAATTAAATAGAAGGAAAAGGATTTAGTTAAGCCTTTATGCCTATTCTATTTCTAGTCAAAGAATTAGGGCATAGTAAGTAACAAGGGCATGTAACCCATAGAACATATACTATTGGTTAAGAGTTTATGGATAATTAAAAGCATTTTGAGAGAATTATCATAAAATTCTTTAATTTAAACATCGAAACTCAAAGAATTAAATATTTGTTTATTTTTTAACATTTAATTTAGTTAATTTATGTAATCACTTTTAAAAAGATAACATCCAATAAATTTAAAATTCAAATTTTAATATTTATAATTTTTTCTTCTATCACGATGTTATGATTTTTTTTATATAAAAAAAGTTCTTATTTTTTTAAATTAAAAATCTAAAAATATAAACATTTGATTGATCAACGATAATAGATGTCTACATTCCCTATTTTAAAAATCTAAATTCGAATCCTTCTCATTGTGATAAAAAAACGAAGATTTCCCGAGAATATTTCTTCTTTTTGGGAAAAAAAAAAGAGAAGTTGAGCTAAGCAATGAGCTTCTATGCTAATTGAACATATGTACAAGGTGGAATATATTCCCACTAAGGCACAAATTATGTGAAGCCTAGAGATTGGACTTGTCCACTTGGTATATATGTGTGACACCAATTATTAAACAAGTTCTCATCAACTCTCTCAAGAATCATAATCCCAAATCCACAACAATGCATCATCAATAACTTTTTCCTTCCCCTTTTATTATGCTTTTATACATATCAAAAGTGGTATAAAAATTTTGTACCACCAAAATAGGGTTCCTATTAGCATTTTTTTTTAAAACTCATGACTAAAGCATTGATTTGAGTTTAAGATCTCACACCTGTATCAGTTATTATCGAATTTTTGCCTTTCTCTCTCTCTCTCTTTTTTTTTTGATCCAAAATGAACTTCAAAGAACTGCTTATTCTATCAGTAAGATTTTATCTTAATGGCAAGAAGTAGTAGCTAAATATCAGAAAATTCAAGTTCAAATTAAGTTACATTGTTGGCAGATTTGAGTTAATTTTATGTAAATTATTTTAATTAAATGATGATTAGTTTGTTTCTTTAATCACGGGATAATGTTCTAATTCTTTACTTAGGATGATGAATTAAATTTAATACTAATTTTTAATGGTAAAATTTTACCACTATACGTTCTAATTTAGTTCAAAAATTAATAAAAGGTTAGAATGTTCTCTAAAATATTACAATATTTTTTACACAAAATATTTTTTTACTTAACTTTTAATTAATGTTTAAATAAATTAAAGTACAACTATAAAATTGCACTCGTCCAAAGATGAATGATAAATTTAATTTATTATTTTATGGAAAATGATAAATTGGAATCTTTCATTAAAAAGAAGTGCTGAATAAGAATCTTTCATTGTTATGCTGAACTTGATGTACAGTAGTCTCACAATGTGCACAATATTTAACTACAGTAGCAACCACAAAGGAAGCAGACCTTGCAATCTTTGAATATTGTGAGAGAAAGTAGATATAGGATTAGGACATATATATATATATATATATATATATAGATATATAGAGTTAAAGATAATGATCAGATAAACTTTGGTGAACATATATAGTTATGATCTGCATTTAGATTAATTTAGATAATAATAAAGAATAAAATTTTCCCGTAAAAAAGATAGAAAGCTTGTAAATACTTCACAGCGCCAATATTTGTATAATTTTTTTTCTAGTGTTAAGATTTAATTTTCAGACTTGTTGAATATTATTTTTATAAGTGATGTATGAATCAATTGAATTAAATTTAAGTAAAGTATAATTTTGATGATGTCTTAATATTTATTTATTAAATATGTCAAAATATATTTATTTATTAATTAATTATAATGAATTTATTAATTAATTATTTTGATCGTTAAACATTGCTAATTTATTTCTAAAATGATAGATAGTTTTGATTTTTCTTGAATTCAAGTAACAAAATTAAATTTAATGTCATGGCTATGCTCAGGTTATCAGCTTGGCTTTGGATGCGTGGAATCTAATTATATCCGAAGCTGACTAGTTCTATGCAAAGCAAATACGCAGCTTAATTTTTTAATTTTATATGTAATGGTGTTAGTAAAGATATTTTGAAATGTTTGCATATATAATAATTTGATTGCTCTAATTATATATTTATATGAACGGAGTATCATTTAGTTTGTAATCATTTTTTTTATTCGAAACCTTTGTATATTTAAAAGTTATTTTAGTCTCAATTAATTTAAAGTCAAGTTAAATTTAATTTTATAAAAAGAATAAATTTTTATAAATATGTTTTTTTTTCATTCATAAAATTTAAAATCAAAACTTTATTTAAAAAGAATTATATTTTTTATTATTCAGATTTTTTTTTAACTTAGGAAAAATCTGCGGCAACTAATTGAACATAGTTATCACAATGAAAATAAATAAGTTTAAATCAAGTTTTAATTGAAAATGAACTTAACTGTGACGGAGGAATTGGAGAATGTGTGGATTGGAGTAGTTTGGGGATAAGCAGTTGAAAGTATTTCATTTCAGTTTTCAAGATACACCTGAATTCGACCTAAACAAAGGGAGCTGCATGTTTTTTCTTGAAATTGATGAAATTTTGCTGAGTGACAAAAAGTGAACAAAAACAAAATATATAATAATAATAATAATAATAATCTATATAATAGATAAAAGTTGTCCTCCATTAGTTTTAATGGGGACAGCTTAGCAATGTAAATCAAATGGATTTGAGGGTAATTTTTGTCTCTTTATTTCTCCAAAAACTTCTTATCCCTGTCACTCCCATTGCTTCTCATCCCCTTTGCTTCTCATCCCCTTTTCCATTTCCTTCTTCAAATCCCTCTCACTCCCAAGTAAAGCCAGATAATTGAGTGTCCCAATCTTAATATGTATAATAATATTTCCTGTTTCTTTAGGTCCCTTCAATGGGTAGGGGGGCTGCTGGCTGCAGTAACTATTGTTGAAACAAATTTGACCTTCTGAACAAAATGGGGATATTTCAACTGAGCCATAGGCTCCTTTTAATGTCTGCATAGAGGCTTGCTGCCTCCCTGAACATCAGTGAAGGAAGAGTGAAGGAAGAGTTCATTGATTTGCAAATGTTAAGGGAGGCTTTCTGTTGGTGTTTTGATGTTTTTGCCTCTGTGCATGCATGATGTTTGTGTTTAGATTTTTTTTTTTTGGTGCATGGTGTTTTTTTTAAGCTTCATAGCTGGGGTCTTAATTAAAGCGCCAGATTGGCAAATGCCATGAATTTGATGAATTTCTTGTGCCTTTTTGTTTAAATTTTAATTTGATTCACCAACTTTCATTTTTTTTTCTTTATCTGGTTTATATTTTAGATTTGTTTGAATTTAAAGTTTGAGCCTTATTAACGTTTCTGGATGTTAATTGGGGAAGATCAAGTTAGATTCTTATACATCCCTTGAGTAAAAAAAGGGCTACTTTTGTTCCGTAAGAAAATGGAGAGGTAAGTTGTTTACTCTGGAATGTATTATTCTATTTATTTTGTGCATGGCAATTTATGCTTATCAATGTTTTGAATGATATTAGGTACAAGTTAATTAAGGAAGCTGGTGATGGAACTTTTGGTGTTGTGTGGCGAGCTATTAATAAGCTGTTTGGTGAAGTTGTGAGTATACCTGGGATTTTGTCTATTTGAAATTGTAAGAACATGTTTCTTTTAATACGTAGATATTGATATATCTTTTCAAATAAATATTTTCTATTATGAAGGTTGCAATTAAGAAAATGAAGAAGAAATATTACATTTGGGAAGAGTGTGTGAATATGAGAGAAGTTAAGGTAATATGAATTGCTTTTTTTTGTTTTTCTCATAGTTATTTGTTTCATATCATGATATTCTGTTTTGTTTGACAATCGCTGCGGAGAATGAATCAACCCAATACTGTGAAGCTTAAGGAGGTCATCAGGGAAAATGACATTCTATACTTTGTGTTCGAATATATGGTAAGTGAACAGCTTGTAGTTGTGTTCGACTTATAACTTTCTCTTTAATCATTGGGGGTTTAATTATTTTGTTGAAAACGTGAAATTGTTCCAGGAATGTAACCTTTACCAACTTATGAAAGACAGGGAAAAGCTTTTCCAGAAGTTGAAATCAGAAATTAGTGTTTCTAAGTATTTCAAGGTCTTACATACATGCACCAGCGTGGATATTTTCATCGTGACCCAAAGCAGGTATTGTATTTACTATTTGTCTATAACATTTATGTATATTTTTTTTACATCAATTCAAAGAAAATTTCTATAACTAACTGTCCTTTTGCTTTCCAGAGAATTTGTCGGTTACTAAAGATATAATCAAAGTTGCTTAATTTTAGTTTTGCACATGAAATAAATTCACATCCACCATACACGTAGTACGTCTCAACACGCTGGTAGGTTTGATACATTGAGAATTTAATAGCTTTTCCACCTTTTCTGTTATTTTTTATATTCATTACAACTTTTCTGAGCTTTGAGTTCTTTGTATTTTAGGTGTTGTGCCCCTGAAGTTTTTCTTCACACATGCTTATATACTTCAAAAGTTGGTCAGTTTTGAGTTCAATCAATATTAATTCACTTAGGATACAATTGGTGACAGCCCTTTTAATTATGCTTTTTCTCCTTAATTATAGATATGTGGGCGATGGGTGCAACCATGGCTGAATTTTTCACCTTATGTCCTCTTTTTCCTGGCACCAGGTATGTTATTTTCTTGTATAAATTGGATTGTGAACTTTTCCCTAAGATTCTGCATTTTAGATAGGCATTAGATAATATTTCATTATCTTTATTAGTATGTTCGTTAATAATGGGTAGTTGCCTGGTTATTCATAAGATTCATGCTATTCCTTCATTGTTATTATGCATAAACTAAAGCAGATGAAATCTACAAAATTTGCAGTGTAATAGATACTTCAATTAAGGATTCGTGTCCTGACAGGCTTAATCTTACAAGGGCTATAAACTACCAATTCCCATAGGTCTCTCTCTCAATTGTGATCTTGCACAATCATTAGCTTCACAGCATGATTTCCAAGTTATTTTTAGCGATGTACAATTGCTTTGGATTATTTTATGAGTGTGTGGAATCTTACATCTTTTTGAATCTTTCTGTTACTGGACATTGTAGCTTGCTGGTGTGCATCTGTCTGTGTTGATACCATCAACAAGTGACAATGCAATCAACCTTATTACAGTTAAGTGCATGTCTGCTAACTTTGATGCTTTTTGTTAATAGTAATATAATTTCCTTAAAGCATAAGTTGGTACATAAAGTTAAAAAGTACAGAATTTGCAATAATATACTATTATTTTTAAACCATACAATTTCTATCAATCATTTGGTAAAAAGAGTGAAAATCTCCCAAGGGCAAAGTGCAGGTTATAATTCTAGCTTACAATTTCAATGCAATATGGAATAGAGATAAAATTCATCTAACGCAATTTCATTTCTGTGTAGGTGGGGTGGTATTGAATTTACAATACCATGTGGAAGAGTAATAAGTGCAACTGAAAGCTATATTCATGGGGTAGATGAAAAGGTACACTGGATTTAATACATGGTTAACCTTCTATCCAAAATCATTTTTTACTTGCTAATCACCTAATTGGAGTGAAAATTTGAATTGTATTACATATGACAAATATGACGAATTTACTAATCACCCTGTTATATATGTATTATCTCTAAGTAAATTTGAATATTCAATTCAGTCTTCATGATTAGTTAACTATTCAGTTTACAATCTAAAAACTCTGATAAAGTTGGTGTAAACTACATTGCAGTTCATTTAGTAGCTTCATCCACAAGTATGATATTAGCATTAAGAAAAAAATGTTGCAGACAACTGCATCTTTGAAATTTATAGTTTTGAACCCTAAGGGATGCATTTGGACAATGGTAGCAAGAAGAGGTGCAAGTGTGATCTATGCTGATACGGTTGCTTCTCTTCTTTCTGCACTCAAGGTTTTTAGGATAGGACCAAAACCTTGTAATTTTGTGGGCTTGATTTTAATTTACTCATATAATTTATTGGCTGATCAGGTTGGCGATCTTGGCTTTGTTTCTGAGCTTGGAAATTATGTAGAATATAGTAGAGCTCCCAATGAAGAGGAAGTATTGCAGTATACCAATGTAGTAATTGATGTAAGGACTCTGGCCCTTTATTCACATTGTAATGTTGCTTATAGTGTGTTGATTGTACAGTTTGAAGTTGTTGAAACTTTGGGTAATTTGTTATTTTGATAGTGTAACTCAAAATTGAAAGTTAATGTGATAACTTTTTGGTTATTTTGAATTTATTGTCAAACTTGTATGTTTGGGTATGATGCTGCATTGTCATGATAATTTTGTCTTTCTTCTTAATATTGTAAGCAAATGGTGGTTGCGAATGTATGAAAATTATTTAATACTTTTCTAATAAATAATTAAAATTTGAATCTAAATTGTTGTATTTGCTCTTGATGAATGTAGATTTTCAATGGTATTTATATTAAAGTGAAAAAGGCAACAATGAACATGTTTCCCCCTATTAAACTTTACATGACTTACGGGTATCTTTTACTTTCCTGCTTCCTTGTTTTTCCTTTTAATATTTTATATACTTACAATACCTTATTTTTTAGTAATGTATGTTTTTAGATACCATATTCGCATCTTAGACATAATTTATGTCTATTGTGGTTGCATTATAATTTTAACTTTTTGATAACTTACAGTTTAAGCTAATGAAACCCCTGAAGAAACATGGTTATAACTTTTCTTTTATTATATATTTTTTAATGTTTAAATTAATATATAATTGTATTTTACTCCCGCAAATGAAACGCGGGCTTGAATTATTAGGGGCAAATGCATCAAGGTTGCTATCCCTCAATATTTGGTGTTTAAAAGTAATAAATTTTTTTTTTGGTTCAAATGGCTTATTTTGCGTTGAATTGTAAATATAACAATTTTTATATTGAATTGTTAGGTTCAATCATAATAAAAATTTTAAACCTTAAACCATAATACATAATCTTATTTTACTTCAGTAGAACTCGAGCTTCCATCTAGTAATGACATAAAAGGGTTATCCAAAATCCGAGTTAAATTATCGGAGGTAATTAATTCTTTCTCTTTTTATGTTTTTACTTGAATCTTCCATAACATCTTAAAAAAGTTTTAAGAAAGACAATACCATCAAATTACGTTATTGAAAATGACAATATTAAGTTTTCAATAAATTGAGGTTAGAGTATATAAAATTATACATTGGTTACAACATATAATGAAGGTATCTCAAGTCCTAAAAGAAAATGCATTAAATTTTCTTTTAAGAAAATTACCATAGAAATGCATAGTATCACTCAAGGACCAAGCCTATAATTTTGAAAAAAGAAGAGCAACTTGTGATTGCCAATTTTGAAATTTCAACAAGAGGCATAGAAGAAAAAGCTTTAACTGCCCAGGTTTGGTGGTTTCTTTTTGTTTTTGTTGTTTACTTTGCCCTCTCTTAGAAATCTTTAGTTTAGATAATCGTCAATTCATGCACATTGCATGCATACTTCATGCTTGCTCTTCTGTAGCACCCGATACATAAAAATATATATATAAAAAGCCTGAAGGCTGTTCCAAGTACTTCAGAAAAGCCGAGCTGCTATTAATGCAACAACGACTTTACTATGGCACGTAAAACTTATTTTTGGTTTTGATTTTAGGGAAAGGGTAAAATGCTTGCCATTAACATTGAACCAAAGAAAGTTTTTTTTTTTTTTTTGGGTCAATTTAAGTATGAAAAATATTTCAAAAATAAAATTTTGAATGCATTATATCAATGTAAATATATACATTTTAAATATAATTTGCAAAAGAATTAGATAAAGCAAGTTTAAGGATACCTTTAACCACATAAAAATTAACCAAATGATTGATTAGGTACACTATTAATAAATAAATTTTTTATTTAATTTAATATAAACATTAATATTATACATTTGATTCAATAATAAATAAATGTAAACGATATTAACTTAATCATATTATTTGAACAATAATCAATAATTTTTTTGTTAACTGATTTGTTAGTACGTCGAGTGATTTATCTTAAGTCATGATTTTGTTTTAAAAAATGTAGAAAATGTTTTAAAAGAGTTTTACACTACCCAAGGAAAAAACAAAAGTAGTCCATTCTTTCTTCTTCTGCAGGCGAGGTAAACCTGAAGTGTTGCAGGCATATTTCATGTCAGGTTTCACATCCAATCCAAAAAAACATACTAACCTCTGATTAAAATACTAAAAAAAGTACACTAACAAATTGGTTTAATAAACGTAGGGATAATGATAGTAGGTTAGTAGGCTGAGCAAAAGCAAACATAGGCAGAGCCAAAAAAACAAGAAAAAAAAATGGCCACTCAGTCATACACCCCATCCGTTTTTGGTTCCCCTGCTTTTCCTCCCAATATCTATAATAACAAGAAAAGAAAGTAAATAAAAAAAATTGTAATTAGTTAGAAAAAGGAAAAATTAAAGGTACATGTTAGCGGTGAGGCATTGGAGTCCAGTAAGTACAAATTACGGTACTCACGTCTCTCTCAATTTCTGCACACTCAAACAAACGCTCTCTACAACCCACTTGATTTTTCCCTAGGAAGAGAAAGAAAGTGGGTGATCTTTAGACTTTTACTTTTACTTTGTTTATTTGTTTGTATTAAAGAAATAAAGTGTTGTTTCTTTGAAAAGATGTTCTGAGACTGAGAAAAGAGAGAGGGACTCAGTTAAGAATACTGAACAACCCAAGAAAGGAAACCAAGCCAGGCAGCAGGGGGAAAAAGCAGAGAGAAGTTCGGTTTTGGTTTTGCCTTAAAAACCCAAAATCTAAAACCAGAGAAAATGCTGTTCTTTCACTGGCATTATTCTTATTGAGTCATAAAAAATGAGTCTTTTTCTTCTCTTCTTCTTCTTCTCCTTTCTCTCTTCGGTTACTGTTGCTTTGTCATATGAGCCTCGTAACCATGAAGGTAAATGAACAAACTACAAACATTTTATTCATTGACTTGTGTTAAAGGCTTTTTATTCTTGGGGCTTGAATTTTTCTTTTATGTTTTTTGTTTCATGGTGGGATTGTAGTGGAAGCGTTGATAAGTATAAGGAGACAATTGAATGATCCACATGGGGTGTTAAACAACTGGGATGAAGACTCTGTTGATCCTTGTAGCTGGGCTATGATCACTTGCTCTTCGGAAAATCTTGTTATTGGCCTGTCGGTTTCTCTGTTTTTTAACACTTTCCCATGCAAATTGTTTTAGTTTTTTTTTTATTCATTTTTATGGGTTTTTCCAGGGGAGCTCCGAGTCAGTCTTTATCAGGAACTTTGTCTGCGATGATACGAAATCTCACCAATCTTCGTCAAGTGTAAGAAAATGCAATATTCTCTTTTCCTTTCTCTGTTTTTTATTTTCATGTTGTTTCGTTTGATTTAAAAAGCCTTTTTCTAAGATAAGTGTAAGTTTCCCAAGATAAATGATATGAGTAAGCATAATTTCATTCGATTTTTATGTTTGTTTCTTTGATACTGATATTTTGTTTTATGTTTTAAATTGCTGCTTGAATTTGAAGTTTGTTTCAAAACAATAACTTGTCTGGTGAAATCCCACCTGAGCTTGGGACTCTTCCAAAACTGCAGACATTGGATCTATCTAACAATCGATTTTCCGGTGCAATTCCAGGCCCATTTGGACAATTAAATAGTTTGCAGTACCTGTAAGTATTTCACCGTATTAGTTCTTTGCTTCATCCTGTTTGTTTGCTAAGACAATTGGAGGAGAAAAAAGAAAGGAAAACAGAACTTTGAGTCCTTTGTTTCTTGTTTAGTCATGTTAACAAAATAGTTGTGAAAGATTTTAGTTGACATGGCTTGAAGGAGGGGGTCTAAAATTATATGTACGTTCAAATCCTAAGGTTTTATATTTGCAAATTTTGTTTTTATGATATCTTTGTTCTATAACTGTGTTCATAATGTCTTACTATGTTATTTTTTGTAATGAGAGTAGGAGGCTGAACAACAATAGCTTGTCTGGGCCTTATCCTGCGTCTTTAGCAAAAATCCCTCAACTTGTTTTCTTGTAAGTTGGAATTTCTTTCTTTTTCCATTCTTTCCCTATCTTGTTATTTTTTTTTTCCCGAAAACTGCTTCAATTTTCACAATCTGATTATTGGTGTTTCAGGGACTTGTCTTTTAACAATCTCAGTGGACCTGTTCCAAAATTCCCTGCCAGAACTTTCAAGTATGATTTCTTTGCTTCAGCTCGCGCTTGTCAATCACTCTCATCACTTAGTTCTAATTCTGCCTTTCTATACATGGATTATAGTATTGCAGGGAATCCATTGATTTGTGGAAGCAGCTCCACTGAAGTTTGCTCTGGACCAGCCAATGCTGTTCCCCTTTCACTTTCCCTGGGCTCATCAAATGGTAACTTTCTTCAAACGTCCTTTTAATTTTCCACAACTAATCTTCCTTTCCTTATTAATGGTTTATACATATTGCTTTTTTTTCTGCCCTCATGAATCAGGGGAACAAAATCCAATAAGTTAGCAATTGCTCTTGGATTCAGCCTCAGTTTTGCTTCCTCATACTCCTAACTTTTGCACTACTATGGCATAGAAAGAAACAGAAAAAGCTAACAATTCTAAACATTAGTGGTCAGTGACAACAACAAAGTACTGTTAAAATGATTCTTTTATATATTTATTTAAATTGAATGTAACATTGTTACACTTTGATTGCAACAATCAAAGAAGAGGCCTCATAAGCCTAGGCAACCTTAGAAACTTTGCTTTCAGGGAACTTCAGCTTGCTACAGACAAACTTCAGCTCCAAGAACATACTAGGTACTGGAGGTTTTGGCAATGTCTACAGGGAAAGTTAGGGATGGTACTCTTGTGGCAGTGAAGGCGGCTAAAAGACTTGACAGGATTTTTGGGGAGTCACAGTTCAGGACTGAGTTGGAGATGATCAGCTTGGCGGTTCACCGTAATCTGCTTCGTTTAATTGGATATTGTGCTACCTCTAATGAGAGACTTCTTGTCTACCCTTACATGTCTAATGGAAGTGTGGCATCCAGGCTTAGAGGTTGGTATTAGCTTTACTTTTCTGAAACTTCTTTCATTCAATTTTCATACCGGACAAGTTGATTTCGTATTTTGTTTTAAAAACAACTAGGCAACCACTGTATTGTTGCTCTTTCATTGTCTTGCCATGGACCATAATTGGTTGAAATGCCAAAAATTAAGGTCCAGCCTATGCGGATAGGGACCAAGCTACCAGTAGTTATTTTTCTTATTTTTAATTTTATTTACTTTTCAAAATAGTTTCCAACTGACAATATTCGGTTATTTATTAGTTTAAATCTTAAAGGGCTTTCCTTTGTTTGCTAATTCTGAGTAAATTTGCAGATGATTTTTTTACTGTAATTTACCTTACCTCTAAAGTAAATGAATTGGGTTTGGCAGGAAAACCAGCACTAGACTGGAATACAAGGAAGAGGATTGCGATTGGAGCAGCGAGGGGACTTCTGTATCTACATGAGCAATGTGATCCAAAGATAATCCACAGAGATGTGAAGGCAGCTAATGTCCTTCTGGATGATTACTGTGAAGCCATTGTTGGTGACTTTGGCCTTGCAAAGCTCCTCAATCATGCTGATTCCCATGTCACCACTGCAGTCCGTGGCACTGTTGGGCACATTGCACCTGAGTACCTCTCAACTGGTCAGTCTTCGGAGAAAACTGATGTGTTTGGATTTGGCATTCTCTTGATAGAGCTCATAACTGGAATGAGAGCTCTCGAGTTTGGTAAAACAGCTAGTCAGAAAGGAGCAATGCTTGAGTGGGTTAGTTTCCTAGCAACGATAATAAGCTAACTCTTTCTTTTTATTAATATCAACTAGGTTGTTTTGTTTGATCACTCGCGACCTTTGTACGCACCTTAGATGTTGAAAGAAATATGATGTTGATAAAGGGATTTTGATCTAAATGCATTTGACCATAAGATTTGGGATACCCAATGTTTAAAGGATGGTACAAGCACCAAAAGAAAGAGTGAAAAACATTTTTCTGTTTTGAGGGCGGGGGAGTAATGGATAATTCTAGTGGAAAATCTTCTGGTTTAGGACTGCTGCTGCTGGTGTTTTATTAACTAGTCATAATTTACATGCATTTGAGCTCTAGGATTTTCTACTTTGTTCAGGGGCATTATTTGCCCTGCAATCATAGCACATAGTATAGTTAGTGCCGCATATGAAGAAAAATTTACCTTGCATGAAATTATTTCCTCTTAATTTTTATGCACTTGGGGAAAGATGCATTTGGAATTTGAGTTGTTTTTCAAAATAGTAAGCTGGAATCAGCCAAGAGCATAAAAAGAAATATATATATATATATATATATATGAAGAAAGCTGATGGAGAAACATTTGCAATTTGTTGTGACAGGTGAAGAAAGTTCAGCAAGAAAAGAAAGTGGAAGTGTTGGTGGACAGAGAGCTAGGGCGCAACTATGACAGGATTGAAGTGGGGGAGATGCTGCACGTGGCTTTGCTATGCACTCAGTACCTTCCGACCCACCGCCCAAAAATGTCCGAAGTGGTCCGGATGCTCGAAGGCGATGGGCTTGCCGAGAAATGGGCAGCATCACATAATCATGGTAATCACACCAACAACCCTACCCCTGGATCAAAACATGAGAAAAAAAGTGATGATCAATCGAGGAACATGTTCGGCACAGGAATGGATGAGGATGATGATGAACATTCTTTGGATTCCTATGCCATGGAGCTCTCTGGTCCCAGATAAGATCAACAAAGAAAATAGAGGATGCATTCTTTATTAAATTCTTTACAAGTTCCCCAAGTTTTCAAAAAGGAAATAGCTTTTGTCGTATGTTTAAAGACCGATGTCAAATTTATATTTTCTGGGGTTGTAATGTTAATGTCCTTTTTACACTGTTTTATGTTCTTTTTGCTGTGTGAATCCGTGCCTGACCAAATGTAAATGGGAAAGGTTTTGAGCAAGGATTGTAAAGTGTTTTGAATGGATAAACACTGAAACAGAGAAAAGAAATCAATGCTCTGCTCCCAATGTGAACACAGATTCACCATAATGATTTTAGACGGCGATTAAACATTATATTCAAAGAAATGTATGGTATAAAACTGTACATTACAGGTTTTCACAATATTAATAAATAAATTAGAAATTAATTTTTTAAAAAACAAAGATTTAAAAATTTATTCATTAATGATTGTAGATGATGAACTATAATGCATTAAATATAAAAAATTAGCAATTTATTTGCAATATTTTGAGGTAGTGAAAGTGAAAGGTACTGTCAAAATGTTCGCTGAGCTAAGGTAAGTTTGATGCTTTGCAGTATCAAGGATAAATTAGGGATGTAAATAATATATTAGTACTCACAAGTTATTCAGATTTGATTTGAAAAAAATTTGAATTTAGTTAGATTATTATCGAGTCGAGCTCGAGTAGTTTGATTTATCGATTGAGTCGAATTCGAGTATTCTTATATCCGATTCGAATAACTCGCGAGCCTAATCAAGTTTTTATATTTAAATATATTTTTATTATTTTAATTAATAAAATAATAAAAATATATTTAAAGCATAAATAATTAAACTTTTGTTGAGTATACGAATCAAACTTATTTTTAATAATCAAACTTTTGTTGAGTATACGAATCAAGTTTATTTTTACATATTAATCGAGCTTAATCGAACGAATTTGAGTAGCTAGAATTCGATCACGAATCGAACTCGAGCTTGAAAAATAAAATTCGATCAAGTTCGAGTCAAGTATCAAGTCGCGAGTTATGAGTCGAGCTCAAACTTCTCATTGTATCGACTCGACTCGATTCGATTACACCCCTAATTATAATGTTTGAATTTAAATTTTTTTCTCAACCAAAATAAAAAAAAATAAAATAATGTTCTAAAAAACTCAACTATATCCTTTTAAAAATCACATGAAGATCAATCAATGATGCTATCATATTATATATAATATTATATTATAATATATCTGATAAATTTATTTGTATAAATGTTTAAGTAGATAATCTATATTATTAACACATAAGATAGTTTTAAATAATTTTAGTAAATCAATTATTTAATTTTTAAAAATTTTAAAGTTTTACTATTTACATTTATCCAAAATTTTCAAAATATATAAGTTTTATCCTAATTTAAACTTGAAAAAATATATCTCATATCTTACCTTTACCCATATATATGAAATACAAATTTCATATAGTTTAAAATATTAAATCTTTAAATCTTAGAAACCATAAAAAATTATACACTATTTAAATTAATATTCACATAAATTTAAATATATAAAATTTGTGGTTAAATCACTGTTATTTATCAATTTTTTATTTTTATTTTTATATATTTTTAAAAACATTATTTTCCTAGGATTTAAATAAAAAAAAAGATATTTTATATCAATTTAAAAGTACACACATATTTAAATTTAAAATTATATTAATATCTTTTATCTTAATTTAAAATTAAACATAGATAAACTATATTTTTAAAAATTTAAAATTTTTTTAAAATTAATAATTATCAAATATATATTTATGATTTCTTCTCACAATAAATATTTTTTTTCTTTATAAAAGATTAAACAATTAGATTTTGTTACAAAAATTTGAGATGATAAAATTTTAAAAATTAAATATGAAAAAGTTTTCATGATATATCACATGTGTAAATTTTAATTTTCATACTAAATAATATATAATTTTAGAGTATATGTAATTGTACATAAGAGATTAATTTTTACATTGAGATTTATATGTAATTTTATTTTTATAATTCAAAACTTTCATAATATTTATTTAAATTTTTTTATAATAATTTATGTATAGATGATTTTTGTAATTTAAATTATAAATTATAAATGATTAGAAATATTTTTATTTGTATATAATATAAAATTAGTATGAATTAAAATTTTAAATTATGAAAAATATAATAAAATTCCGTTTATTGTACGGATAAAAAACTAGTTAAATATATGATATTCACGAATTTACGAATTGAATCGTCTTTTACATGTGAATAGTTACATGAATGTATTAAAATAATAATAATATTGAGGGAGCCAAAGCCTTATTTATTTTAATGAGTACTCAAAAAATTATTTAAAAGATAAAAATCATGTATTTATAATTATGATCACGTACTAAATTTTGAAACATGACAGTTAGTTTGGTGGACCCACATTAGGTAATGACGTGGCGTAAGCCGACCATGGTAGCTTGATCTAATCAGGTCGATGGTATGATCTTGCATTAGCCGTTCAGTTTAAACGATGATGGAAACAGGGGACCCACCTCACTACCCGCCTTGATTCCATTCCACGTTTTCTTCTTTCTGTGCTGATCGCCGGCGTCTTAATTTCGCTTTAATTTTAAAAGAGAGAAACAAATTATATGGTTTTTTCTTTTTATTATAAAAGGTTTTCGAAATTACTCCCGCTGGTAGCGACAATTTTCACAATGGCCAATCACTCCTCCTCTTACCCAATCCTTCACGCTTCCTTCAATCAAAAACAACAGGTAAGTTTAAATTTAAAAAATCCTTATTGTTTTCATTTAATTTTGCAACAAAGTAAATATTTTTGGCTTAAATGAAGCGCTTTTTGATAGATTATTCTCTTTTGTTTTTTGTTTAAATTTTGCAGTGGTTTTGTAATAAGCACCCCAGATGGGTTTCAAAATATTCGATCCAAACACCGGACGACTCTGCTACGAACGAGGTGAACTAATTTCGCAAAAATTTTATTTTTATTTTTATTCTCTTGTCTAATTATTAATTTTGAGCGAATTTGATCAAAGTTTTAATTAAGATAATTGATTGATTATTTTTTATTCTTTTCTCTGTTATTAATTTTTGAGCCAATTTGATCGAAGTTTTAAGTAAAAAATTGATTGACTATTTCATTTATTTTATTTGACTTATTTTGCTAGCTGTTGGAGGTTTCATTATTGTTGAAATGCTGTATAGTTCTAGTCTTCTCGCCATTGTTGGGGCCGGTGAACAGGTGCTTTACAATTTACCCCTTTTTGTTAATAATGTTTTTGGACTGATTTTTATTATTATTCAATTAAAATTACTATTATTGCAATAATTTACTATATATTTTGTAGATGTTGATGAGTTACTGAACTGTGGTATTGCTGAACTGTTGCAGCCATCTTTATCTCCACGCCGTCTCTGTTTGTTCAATACAAAAACCAATGCTCCTCTCCGGGAAATGACTTTCCTAACTTCAATTCTTGCTGTTCGCTTAAATAGGAAAAGGTAAAAAAGGATGTCTTTTAGCTTAATAGATAAGCAATTCAAAGCTCCATAATGTTTCGTTCCTTATTTTGTGGATTCTAATGTTTGGTTTTGACTGGGTAAATATGGTTTATTTTAATTTAAATATGCTTGATTGTACCTAGATGTAAGTCAGGATAGAGGCATCTGTGAGGAACTGTTCAATGTTAGGAATTACCTAATTACTAGACAGAGAGTTTCCCCCCCTTCTATTGTATGGATTTGATCTAAAGGCTCTTTTGTCAGTGACATATTGGCAATTGTAGGTTTCCCTGAGTTTGTCATGAGAATTATGTTTTGTCTTGCCTTACACCTTGTTGTCGGTGCATATCACATGCTATGATATGGCACTGGTAACTTTAGATCAGGAAGCAAAGCATCTTGATTACTTCCAGATTAGTTTGCCAGGAAAGCAGTAGTAATGGCCCAGCTGCTAAACTCGGACCTTGACTCATTTGATCTTTGGGAAAAAATGGAACCTGTTTCATATTCTTTTGTGCTTATATGCCCCCTTAACCGGTTTCATAGCTCAAATTGGTGGGCGTTCTGTTAATAGATAGATAATGTGGCATAAGGAAATTAATTAACTAATGTCCAGAAGTCTCATGAAAACACTGTCAAGTAATATCCATTTTAGCACTTGTTTTGAGTGTCTGTAAGCATGCTTATTCAAAACTGAGGGGTTTTGAATGACTGAAAGTGCAAGAGAGAATGTTAATAGCCACTTAAAAGATATTTTATAATCGTTGTTAGTATTATTAAACTAAAAACAAAGATTGGATCATAATTGTGGTCTTAAAGAGCGTTTTGTTTTGGAAGTAGTTTGATTCCTTTCTATGATAGGATTAATTTGTTGGTGTCTTCATTTTGTTGGGGCTAGAAAATTATCTTGTTTCTCAGACAACAACTTTCTTTCTGTGCCATAATAATTGTAGATTCAAAGTCAGAGGACACTTGCGAATTCACTTTATTTATTTATTGCTCTATATAGGTGGTTTTAGAGGATCCTTGTTGTGGAATGCTATTCACTAGTATTTTTTAACAACAGTGTTGAAGGGAGTTTAGTTAAGTTCGCAAATGGAAATGCAAGTTTATGTGGAAATTTGGTTTAATAGGGATACTGTAACGGGCAAAAATATCTCATTGCAAACAGAAGTTTTTTCTTCTATAATTTAATTCCATTTGTTCACTTTGGTTTTTGCCACATGCTTCAGTGTTGTATGTCTCCAAGATCAAATCAGCCTTTTAGGCCTTATTTTATTGTTGTGATTTCCATTTTGACTTCTTTTAATTATACTAAATTGCACTGAGGTTTGTATGTTATTCTCTGGCATCACCTAATTCTACACTAGTCTGTTGGATATGATTATCTATGGTTTTTAATGATACTTAATTTGTATTATTGCAGACTTGTTGTGGTTTTGAAAGAAAAAACCTACATATATGACTCAAACAGTCTTGCAATATTGGATACTATTGATACTGTGCCAAATTTAAAGGGTAAGGTAGAATGTGTTTCTTCTGTGTATAAGGTGGCTTTTGCAATCTTTCAAGTGGGACATGTTAAGTTATACCAGTTTTCTTACTTTAACTTCTAAAACTGCTTGATCCTAGTATTTTTATGGTTGCTTAATTGACTTGAAGTGTTACTTGCATGGCCATGTTTTATCTTAGATTCTCTTATATGATTTAGGACATGACATTTGAAAGGATACTTAACTGAAGGAATAGTTTGCTTAGGAAAGTAGTTTCTTATACAGTTTTAAATTTCTAATACCTTTTGCATGGTTTCTTACTCGTTCTTAAATCCTTATTGAGAAGTTGATATTCGACTTGATGGGTTAAAAATGGAGCAGACAAATGGAAAGCAGATAAATAAGATTTTTCATAGTTGGAGGTATCCAAAAATTTTGGATTGAGAGGGGACTCCCTTGACCATTGAATATGGTCTATCCATGCAAGTTTCAAATTTCTGCCATTTTATAGATGATCTGCTTTCCATATGATGAATTTGCATGATGCTATGCAAACCAAAGAATGGTAATCCTTTTGTTGGAAATCTTATTGTGGCTCAAGTTTTAGGAGGTTCTATTGTGGATATGTATAGTTTGAATTAAAATTTTCTCTTGCAAACTGACGTCAGCTCAAAAATCTTCTGGTTCTTGCTGGTTTCTGGAAAGTGAGTTTGCAAAACAATAGTTTATAATATATGGCGGACACCAGTATGGAATGAGTTGCTTTACTAAACAGAATTGCCATATTGCAATTGTGATGCAGTGGAAACCTATTATAAATCACATTTTAAGGTTGCTTATATCTTTGGATCTTTATCTAAAATCCTTAAGTTTTGTTCAATGTGTCTGATCTATTTATCTTTTGCTTGTTAGGGTGGATGGAAAAGTTTTGAATCCAATGGTGATGCTATACAAAGAGGGAAGACGTTATGAAAGTTGCCATTGGATTGAAAATGTTTCCATCCTCCTTACCAAGCAAAGTCTTATGCTCATAGCCAAAGTGTACTTTCTTTTCTGCTCTTTGTTTGCTGAACTGCTTTGGGGAGAGTTATGCTGGATAAGATATAGGTCTGAATTGTTTCTTAATGCAGTAACTTGTTGCAAGAGAGCATGACTATGTTCCACTCTGAGATATGCAGAAGTTCAATTGTAGCCAGCTTATTTTCAGTCCTTCAAAATTATCACTTACTTTTTTTTGATCTCCTTTCACTTAATGACTCAAAGTTCTTAGGAATGTTTACTGATTGACATTGAGATAAGGAAAGGATTATAGAATGTTCACAAATAAGAAGATAGAGAAACACAATCTCACATTAGAGTATCATTATTTTAACCATCAATCTCCATGCATCTTTGTGCTTTTGAAGAGCAGGGAGAGCAGGTAGCCTATTCAAAAGTTATATACTCTCTGTCTGGAAGGGTGATTGTTGATAGTTAATAATGAAATAGAAAGTGGTACAGTTGAGGTAACTGAGAAGGCATTGTGAGTCATGTAAACTCGTGAACAAAAAACATTTTCATTATTTGTTTTCCTGAGGGTTTTTTGTTATTTCTTTCCTTCAGGACTTTGTGCATTCTCCCCTAGTTTGGATGGTTGCTTCTTGGCTCTTCCTGCCAGTACGACCAAAGATCTGTATTAGTGTACAATGTCATGGAGCTCCAGTCACATTGTGAGGTTGTGACCGAAGTTTCTCTTCAGATTAAAATGAATATTGTTATTTGGAAGTCATGACTCCAGGATGCATTGTTGTGATACTGAAAATATTTCTTGTCTGCTAGAAATTGGACCTATGTACCTAAGAAGCAGTTAAGTTTTTGAAATGCAGAGTAACTAAGTTGATTAAAACCTGCCAGTCAACATGGCGAATGTTTAAGCTACATTGATTAGCCACCTATATTTTTATTGGATTTTCTGATAAATATATTTATACACAAGATAGCATTCTGCATTCTTTTCAGCTTCTTATCCTCAATAACAATAATTCATAAACCCAGTGCATTTAATGTGATATAATTCTTGTGTATTTTTATAAAAACATTAAATGTGCTAGCTATCATGTGCAAAGTGTTTAATTATGAATAGCATTTTTTTGAAGAAAAAGTTGGAGCAGGTTCTGCCAACATAAACCATGACAAAGTATGGAATAACTCAAGAACTTGGCTCTTTAATAGATACAGTGATTTCTTTGTATTTACCTTCTGACTGAGGATTGATGATTTTTGTTGCTGAAAGTTCTAGTTTGGGTATTGCTACTATCATCCTTCTTTT
>NW_019167860.1:3087040-3128046 GCF_002303985.1 Durio zibethinus | reverse complement strand
TATTTTTAATTATTTTAATTGATAAAATATTTCGAATTCAAGTTCGAGTTCGAGTACAAGTGATTGAGTTTTTGTTAAATACAAGAATCGAACTTATTTTTACAAATTAATCGAGTATAATCAAGTGAGCTCGAGTAATTGAATTTCTATCTTGAGTCAAGCTTGAGCTAAAAAAATAAAACTCGATCAAGTTTGAACCGAATTTCGAACATCAAATTTGAAATTGACCTTGAAATTAAACTTAACATTGTATCGATTTAAACTCGATTGATTACACTCTTAGAGGGAGTTGATGTTTTGCCGCTACACAATCCTCATGAGCATACCACCATGGTGCTTTGTGAATATTCTTAAAGGGTGGTGTCTTTCTCATTTGAGTTAAAAGGTTTTGCTTGAAAATGTTAAGTGTTAATAATAAAAATTTGGATTTTTTTACCATTTTTTGGATGTTTTATTTGTGTATAGGGATGAACCAAATTGGAAAAGAAAATTTGGAGGGGAGAGGTTTTGTAATTATTCAATTAGCTCATCATTTTTCTATTTAATCTAAGGGATTTCTTTTCAATTCTAGCTCCTTCTATTATCTTTTTGTCGATTAATTTTTAATATACCTTTAATCGCCATTCCATCAGAATTCGACTTTCATAAGTTAGAATAAACGAGTGATTATAATGGTAATTGAAAAAATAAGTAGATAAACAAATCATAAAAAAGGATGAGTGTTCACTTCTTCTCCGTGTAAAGGTTAGAGTTGTTAATCTGATTGCTTGAATTTATATTGATGGAAATGCATTAATATGGTGAGATAGATCATTGTCCAATGCGCAACCACCATGATAAGAGTACCAAAATTGAATCTATGGATGTTTTGGAGGGTGGTGACGCTATTGATCCATAAGTTGAGATGAAAATTTAGAGATAAAATAAAAAGCATTATTTCATGATAGAATCTGGCCAATTAAATAGAAGGAAAGGGATTTAGTTAAGGCCTTTATGCCTATTCTATTTCTAGTCAAAGAATTAGGGCATAGTAAGTAACAAGGGCATGTAACCCATAGAACATATACTATTGGTTAAGAGTTTATGGATAATTAAAAGCATTTTGAGAGAATTATCATAAAATTCTTTAATTTAAACATCGAAACTCAAAGAATTAAATATTTGTTTATTTTTAACATTTAATTTAGTTAATTTATGTAATCACTTTTAAAAAGATAACATCCAATAAATTTAAAATTCAAATTTTAATATTTATAATTTTTTCTTCTATCACGATGTTATGATTTTTTTTATATAAAAAAAGTTCTTATTTTTTTAAATTAAAAATCTAAAAATATAAACATTTGATTGATCAACGATAATAGATGTCTACATTCCCTATTTTAAAAATCTAAATTCGAATCCTTCTCATTGTGATAAAAAAACGAAGATTTCCCGAGAATATTTCTTCTTTTTGGGAAAAAAAAAAGAGAAGTTGAGCTAAGCAATGAGCTTCTATGCTATTTGAACATATGTACAAGGTGGAATATACTCCCACTAAGGCAACAAATTATGTGAAGCCTAGAGATTGGACTTGTCCACTTGGTATATATGTGTTGACACCAATTATTAAACAAGTTCTCATCAACTCTCTCAAGAATCATAATCCAATTCCCACAACAATCCATCATCAATAACTTTTTCCTTCCCCTTTTATCATGCTTTTATACCTATCAAAAGTGGTATAAAAATTTGTACCAACCAAAATAGGGTTCCTATTAGCATTTTTTTTTAAAAACTCATGACTAAAGCATTGATTTGAGTTTAAGATCTCACACCTGTATCAATTATTATCGAGTTTTTTTCTTTCTTTCTCTCCTCTCTCTTTTTTTTTTTTTTTCCTTTTGATCCAAAATGAGCATCAAAGAACTGCTTATTCTATCAGTAAGACTTTATCTTAATGGCAAGAAGTAGTAGCTAAATATCAGAAATTCAAGTTCAAATTAAGTTATATTGTTGGCAGATTTGAGTTAATTTTATGTTAATTTTTTTTAATTAAATGATGATTAGTTTGTTTCTTTAATCATGGGATAATGTTCTAATTCTTTACTTAGGATGATGAATTAAATTTAATACTAATTTTTAATGGTACAATTTTACCAGTATAACGTTCTAATTTAGTTCAAAAATTAATAAAAGGTTAGAATGTTCTCTAAAATATTACAATATTTTTTACACAAAATATTTTTTTACTTAACTTTTAATTAATGTTTAAATAAATTAAAGTACAACTATAAAAAATTTTAATTAAATGTTTAAAAAAATTAAAGTACAACTATAAAATTGCATTCGTCCAAAGATGAATGATAATTTAATTTATTATTTTATGGAAAATGATAAATTTGAATCTTTCATTAAAAAAGAAGTGCTGAATAAGAATCTTTCATTGTTATGCTGAACTTGATGTACACAATGTGCACAATATTTAACTACAGTAGCAGCCACAAAGGAAGAAGACCTGGCAATCTTTGAATATTGTGAGAGAAAGTACATATAGGATTAGGATATATATATAATATATAATATATATATATATATAGATATAGAGTTAAAGATAATGATCAGATAAACTTTGGGTGAACATATATAGTTATGACTGCATTTAGATTAATTTAGATGATAATAAAGAATAAAATTTTCCTGTAAAAAGATAGAAAAGCTTATAAACACTTCACAGCACCAATATTTGTTATAATTTTTTTTTCAGTATTAAGATTCAATTTTCAAACTTGTTGAATGTTATTTTTTATAAGTGATGTATGAATCAATTGAATTAAATTTTAAGTAAAATATAATTTTGATGATGTCTTAATATTTATTTATTAAAGATGTCAAAATATATTTATTTATTAATTAATTATAATGAATTTATTAATTAATTTATTTTGATCGTTAAACATTGCTAATTTATTTCTAAAATGATAGATAGTTTTGATTTTTCTTGAATTCAAGTAACAAAATTAAATTTAATGTCATGGCTATGCTCAGGTTATCAACTTGGCTTTGGATGCGTGGAATCTGATTATATCCGAAGCTGACTAGTTCTATGCAAAGCAAATACGCAGCTTAATTTTTTAATTTTATATGTAATGGTGTTAGTAAACATATTTTGAAATGTTTGCATATATAATAATTTGATTGCTCTAATTATATATTTATATGAATGGAGTACCATTAGTATTTTGTAATCATTTTTTTTTATTCGAGATCTTTGGATATTTGAAAATCATTTTAATCTCAATTAATTTGAATTCAAATTAGGTTAAACTTTATAAAGAGAGTAAATTTTCACAAACTTATTTTTTCAATTTATAAAATTTAAAATTGAAACTTTGTTTGAAGAGAATCGAATTTTTTATTATTCAGATTTTTTTTATCATGGTAAAAATCTGCGGCAACTAATTGAACATGGTTATCACAATGAAAATAAATAAGTTTAAATCAAGTTTTAATTGAAAATGAACTTAACTGTGACGGAGGAATCGGAGAATGTGTGGATTGGAGTAGTTTGGGGATAAGCAGTTGAAAGCATTTCCATTTCAGTTTTCAAGATACACCTTAATTCGACCTAAACAAAGGGAGCTGCATGTTTTTTCTTGAAATTGATGAAATTTTGCTGAGTGACAAAAAGTGAACAAAAACAAAATATATAATAATAATAATAATAATAATCTATAAAATATATAAAAGTTGTCCTCCATTAGTTCTAATGGGGACAGCTTAGCAATGTAAATCAAATCGATGTGAGGGTAATTTTTGTCTCTTTATTTCTCCAAAAACTTCTTATCCCTGTCACTCCCATTGCTTCTCATTCCCTTTTCCATTTCCTTCTTCAAATCCCTCTCACTCCCAAGTAAAGCCAGATAAATGAGTGTCCCAATCTTAATATCTATAATAATATTCCCTGTTTCTTTAGATCCCGTCAATGGGTAGGGGGGCTGCTGCAGTAACTATTGTTGAAACAAATTTGACCTCTGAACAAAATGGGGATATTTCAACTGAGCCATAGGCTCCTTTAATGTCTGCATAGAGGCTTGCTGCCTCCCCGAACATCAGTGAAGGAAGAGTGAAGGAAGAGTTCATTGATTTGCAAATGTTAAGGGAGGCTTTCTGTTGGTGTTTTGATGTTTTTGCCTCTGTGCATGCATGATGTTTGTGTTTAGATTTTTTTTTTTGGTGCATGGTGTTTTTTTTAAAGCTTCATAGCTGGGGTCTTAATTAAAGCGCCAGATTGGCAAATGCCATGAATTTGATGAATTTCTTGTGCCTTTTTGTTTAAATTTTAATTTGATTCACCAACTTTCATTTTTTTTTCTTTATCTGGTTTATATTTTAGATTTGTTTGAATTTAAAGTTTGAGCCTTATTAACGTTTCTGGATGTTAATTGGGGAAGATCAAGTTAGATTCTTATACATCCCTTGAGTAAAAAAAGGGCTACTTTTGTTCCGTAAGAAAATGGAGAGGTAAGTTGTATACTCTGGAATGTATTATTCTATTTATTTTATGCATGGCAATTTATGCTTATCACTGTTTTGAATGATATTAGGTACAAGTTAATTAAGGAAGCTGGTGATGGAACTTTTGGTGTTGTGTGGCGAGCTATTAATAAGCTGTTTGGTGAAGTTGTGAGTATACCTGGGATTTTGTCTATTTGAAATTGTAAGAACATGTTTCTTTTAATACGTAGATATTGATATATCTTTTCAAATAAATATTTTCTATTATGAAGGTTGCAAATTAAGAAAAATGAAGAAGAAATATTACATTTGGGAAGAGTGTGTGAATATGAGAGAAGTTAAGGTAATATGAATTGCCTTGTTTTGTTTTTCTCATAGTTATTTGTTTCATATCATGATATTCTGTTTTGTTTGACAATCGCTGCGGAGAATGAATCAACCCAATACTGTGAAGCTTAAGGAGGTCATCAGGAAAAATGACATTCTATACTTTGTGTTCGAATATATGGTAAGTGAACAGCTTGTAGTTGTGTTCGACTTATAACTTTCTCTTTAATCATTGGGGGTTTAATTATTTTGTTGAAAACGTGAAATTGTTCCAGGAATGTAACCTTTACCAACTTATGAAAGACAGGGAAAAGCTTTTCCAGAAGTTGAAATCAGAAATTAGTGTTTCTAAGTATTTCAAGGTCTTACATACATGCACCAGCGTGGATATTTTCATCGTGACCCAAAGCAGGTATTGTATTTACTATTTGTCTATAACATTTATGTATATTTTTTTTACATCAATTCAAAGAAAATTTCTATAACTAACTGTCCTTTTGCTTTCCAGAGAATTTGTTGGTTACTAAATATATAATCAAAGTTGCTTAATTTTAGTTTTGCACATGAAATAAATTCACATCCACCATACACGTAGTACGTCTCAACACGCTGGTAGGTTTGATACATTGAGAATTTAATAGCTTTTCCACCTTTTCTGTTATTTTTTATATTCATTACAACTTTTCTGAGCTTTTAGTTCTTTGTATTTTAGGTGTTGTGCCCCTGAAGTTTTTCTTCACACATGCTTATATACTTCAAAAGTTGGTCAGTTTTGAGTTCAATCAATATTAATTCACTTAGGATACAATTGGTGACAGCCCTTTTAATTATGCTTTTTCTCCTTAATTATAGATATGTGGGCGATGGGTGCAACCATGGCTGAATTTTTCACCTTATGTCCTCTTTTCCTGGCACCAGGTATGTTATTTTCTTGTATAAATTGGATTGTGAACTTTTCCCCTAAGATTCTGCATTTTAGATAGGCATTAGATAATATTTCATTATCTTTATTAGTATGTTCGTTAATAATGGGTAGTTGCCTGGTTATTCATAAGATTCATGCTATTCCTTCATTGTTATTATGCATAAACTAAAGCAGATGAAATCTACAAAATTTGCAGTGTGATAGTTACTTCAATTAAGGATTCGTGTCCTGACAGGCTTAATCTTACAAGGGCTATAAACTACCAATTCCCATAGGTCTCTCTCTCAATTGTGATCTTGCACAATCATTAGCTTCACAGCAATGATTTCCAAGTTATTTTTAGCGATGTACAATTGCTTTGGATTATTTTATGAGTGTGTGGAATCTTACATCTTTTTGAATCTTTCTGTTACTGGACATTGTAGCTTGCTGGTGTGCATCTGTCTGTGTTGATACCATCAACAAGTGACAATGCAATCAACCTTATTACAGTTAAGTGCATGTCTGCTAACTTTGATGCTTTTTGTTAATAGTAATATAATTTCCTTAAAGCATAAGTTGGTACATAAAGTTAAAAAGTACAGAATTTGCAATAATATACTATTATTTTTAAACCATAACAATTTCTATCAATCATTTGGTAAAAGAGTGAAAATCTCCCAAGGGCAAAGTGCAGGTTATAATTCTAGCTTACAATTTCAATGCAATATGGAATAGAGATAAAATTCATCTAACGCAATTTCATTTCTCTGTAGGTGGGGTGGTATTGAATTTACAATGCCATGTGGAAGAGTAATAAGTGCGACTGAAAGCTATATTCATGGGGTAGATGAAAAGGTACACTGGATTTAATACATGGTTAACCTTCTATCCAAAATCATTTTTTACTTGCTAATCTCCTAATTGGAGTGAAAATTTGAATTGTATTACATATGAAAAATATGACGAATTTACTAATCACCCTGTTATATATATATATATATTATCTCTAAGTAAATTTGAATATTCAATTCAGTCTTCATGATTTGTTAACTATTCAGTTTACAATCTAAGAACTCTGGTAAAGTTGGTGTAAACTACATTGCAGTTCATTTAGTAGCTTCATCCACAAGTATGATATTAGCATTAAGAAAAAAATGTTGCAGACAACTGCATCTTTGAAATTTATAGTTTTGAACCCTAAGAGATGCATTTGGACAATGGTAGCAAGAAGAGGTGCAAGTGTGATCTATGCTGATACGGTTGGTTATCTTCTTTCTGCACTCAAGTTTTTTAGGATGGGACTAAAACCTTCTAATTTTGTGGGCTTGATTTTAATTTACTCATACAATTTATTGGCCAATCAAGTTGGAGATCTTGGCTTTGTTTCTAAGCTTGGAAATTATGTAGAATATAGTAGAGCTCCCAATAAAGAGGAAGTATTGCAATATACCAGCGTAGTTATTGATGTAAGGACTCTGGCCCTTTATTCACATTGTATTGTTGCTTATAGTGTGTTGATTGTACAGTTTGAAGTTGTTGAAACTTTGGGTAATTTGTTATTTTGATAGTGTAACTCAAAATTGAAAGTTAATGTGATAACTTTTTGGTTATTTTGAATTTATTGTCAAACTTGTATGTTTGGGTATGATGCTGCATTGTCATGATAATTTTGTCTTTCTTCTTAATATTGTAAGCAAATGGTGGTTGCGAATGTATGAAAAATTATTTAATACTTTTCTAATAAATAATTAAAATTTGAATCTAAATTGTTGTATTTGCTCTTGATGAATGTAGATTTTCAATGGTATTTATATTAAAGTGAAAAAGGCAACAATGAACATGTTTCCCCCTATTAAACTTTACATGACTTACGGGTATCTTTTACTTTCCTGCTTCCTTGTTTTTCCTTTTAATATTTTATATACTTACATTACCTTATTTTTTAGTAATGTATGTTTTTAGATACTATATTCTCATCTTAGACATAATTTATGTCTATTGTGGTTGCATTATAACTTCAACTTTTTGATAACGTACAATTTAAGCTAATGAAACCCACGAAAAAACATGGCTATAACTTTTCTTTTATTATATATTTTTTAATGTTTAAACTAATACATAATTGTATTTTATTCCCGCAAATGAAGCGCGGGCTTGAATTATTAGGGGCAAATGCATCAAGGTTGCTTTCCCTCAAAATTTTTTTTGTGTTCAAATGGTAGATGTTATTTTGCGTTGAATTGTAAATATAATTATTTTTATATTGAATTGTTAGGTGTCAATCATAATAAAAATTTTAAACCCTAAACCATAATACATAATTTTATTTTACTCCAGTAGAACACGAGCTTCCATCTAGTAATGACATAAAAGGGTTATCCAAAATCCGAGTTAAATTATTGGAGGTAATTAATTCTTTCTCTTTTTATGTTTTTACTTGATTCATCCATAACATCTTAAAAAAGTTTTAAGAAAGACAATACCATCAAATTACGTTATTGAAAATGACAATATTAAGTTTCCAATAAATTGAGGTTAGAGTATATAAAATTATACATTGGTTAAAGCAAATAATGAAGGTATCTCAAGTCCTAAAAGAAAATGCATTAAATTTTCTTTTAAGAAAATTACCATAGAAATGCATAGTATTACTCAATGACCAAGTCTACAATTTTGAAAAAAGAAGAGCAACTTGTGATTGCCAATTTTGAAATTTCAACAAGAGGCATAGAAGAAAAAGCTTTAACTGCCCAGGTTTGGTGGTTTCTTTTTGTTTTTGTTGTTTACTTTGCCCTCTCTTAGAAATCTTTAGTTTAGATAATCGTCAATTCATGCACATTGCATGCATACTTCATGCTTGCTCTTCTGTAGCACCCGATACATAAAAATATATATATAAAAAGCCTGAAGGCTGTTCCAAGTACTTCAGAAAAGCCGAGCTGCTATTAATGCAACAACGACTTTACTATGGCACGTAAAACTTATTTTTGGTTTTGATTTTAGGGAAAGGGTAAAATGCTTGCCATTAACATTGAACCAAAGAAAGTTTTTTTTTTTTTTTTTGGGTCAATTTAAGTATGGAAAATATTTCAAAAATAAAATTTTGAATGCATTATATCAATGTAAATATATACATTTTAAATATAATTTGCAAAAAAAATTAGATCAAGCAAAGTTTAAGGATACCTTTAACCACATAAAAAATTAACCAAATGATTGATTAGGTACACTATTAATATAAATAAAATTTTTTATTTAATTTAATATAAACAATTAATATTATACATTTGATTCAATAATAAATAAATGTAAACGATATTAACTTAATCATATTATTTGAACAATAATCAATAATTTTTTTGTTAACTGATTTGTTAGTACGTCGAGTGATTTATCTTAAGTCATGATTTTGTTTTAAAAAATGTAGAAAATGTTTTAAAAGAGTTTTACACTACCCAAGGAAAAAACAAAAGTAGTCCATTCTTTCTTCTTCTGCAGGCGAGGTAAACCTGAAGTGTTGCAGGCATATTTCATGTCGGGTTTCACATCCAATCCAAAAAAACATACTAACCTCTGATTAAAATACTCAAAAAAGTACACTAACAAATTGGTTTAATAAACGTAGGGATAATGATGAGTAGGTTAGTAGACTGAGCAAAAGCAAACATAGGCAGAGCCAAAAAACAAGAAAAAAAAATGGCCACTCAGTCATACAACCCCTCCGTTTTTGGTTCCCCTGCTTTTCCTTCCTATATCTATAATAACAAGAAAAGAAAGTAAATAAAAAATTGTAATTAGTTAGAAAAAGGAAAAATTAAAGGTACATGTTAGCGTGGAGTCCAGTAAGTACAAATTACGGTACTCACGTCCCTCTCAATTTCTGCACACTCAAACAAACACTGTCTATAACCCACTTGATTTTTCCCTAGGAAAAGAAAGAAAGTGGGTGATCTTTAGACTTTTACTTTTACTTTGTTTATTTGTTTGTATTAAAGAAATAAAGTGTTGTTTCTTTGAAAAGATGTTCTGAGACTGAGAAAAGGGAGAGGGACTCGGTTAAGAATACTAAATACCCCAAGAAAGGAAACCAAGCCAGGCAGCAGGGGGGAAAAAGCAGAGAGAAGTTCGGTTTTGGTTTTGGTTTTGCCTTAAAAACCCAAAATCTAAAACCAGAGAAAATGCTGTTCTTTCACTGGCATTATTCTTATTGAGTCATAAAAAATGAGTCTTTTTCTTCTCTTCTTCTTCTTCTCCTTTCTCTCTTCGGCTACTGTTGCTTTGTCATATGAGCCTCGTAACCATGAAGGTAAATGAACAAACTACAAACATTTTATTCATTGACTTGTTTTAAAGGCTTTTTCTTATTGGGGCTTGAATTTTTATTTTTATGTTTTTTGTTTCATGGTGAGATTGTAGTGGAAGCGTTGATAAGTATAAGGAGACAATTGAATGATCCACATGGGGTGTTAAACAACTGGGATGAAGACTCTGTTGATCCTTGTAGCTGGGCTATGATCACTTGCTCTTCTGAAAATCTTGTTATTGGCCTGTCGGTTTCTCTGTTTTTTAACACTTTCCCATGCAAATTGTTTTAGTTTTTTTTTTATTCATTTTTATGGGTTTTTCCAGGGGAGCTCCAAGTCAGTCTTTATCAGGAACTTTGTCTGCGATGATAGGAAATCTCAGCAATCTTCGTCAAGTGTAAGAAAATGCAATATTCTCTTTTCCTTTCTCTGTTTTTTATTTTCATGTTGTTTCGTTTGATTTAAAAAGCCTTTTTCTAAGATAAGTGTAAGTTTCCCAAGATAAATGATATGAGTAAGCATAATTTCATTCGATTTTTATGTTTGTTTCTTTGATACTGATATTTTGTTTTATGTTTTAAATTGCTGTTTGAATTTGAAGTTTGTTTCAAAACAATAACTTGTCTGGTGAAATCCCACCTGAGCTTGGGACTCTTCCAAAACTGCAGACATTGGATCTATCTAACAATCGATTTTCCGGTGCAATTCCAGGCCCATTTGGACAATTAAATAGTTTGCAGTACCTGTAAGTATTTCACCGTATTAGTTCTTTGCTTCATCCTGTTTGTTTGCTAAGAAAATTGGAGGAGAAAAAAGAAAGGAAAAACAGAACTTTGAGTCCTTTGTTTCTTGTTTAGTCATGTTAACAAAATAGTTGTGAAAGATTTTAGTTGATATGGCTTGAAGGAGGGGGTCTAAAATTATATGTACGTTCAAATCCTAAGGTTTTATATTTGCAAATTTTGTTTTTATGATATCTTTGTTTCTATAACTGTGTTCATGATGTCTTACTATGTTATTTTTGTAATGAGAGTAGGAGGCTGAACAACAATAGCTTGTCTGGGCCTTATCCTGCGTCTTTAGCAAAAATCCCTCAACTTGTTTTCTTGTAAGTTGGAATTTCTTTCTTTTTCCATTCTTTCCCTATCTTGTTTTTTTTTTTTTTTCCCGAAAACTGCTTCAATTTTCAACAATCTGATTATTGGTGTTTCAGGGACTTGTCTTTTAACAATCTCAGTGGACCTGTTCCAAAATTCCCTGCCAGAACTTTCAAGTATGATTTCTTTGCTTCAGCTCGCGCTTGTCAATCACTCTCATCACTTAGTTCTAATTCTGCCTTTCTATACATGGATTATAGTATTGCAGGGAATCCATTGATTTGTGGAAGCAGCTCCACTGAAGTTTGCTCTGGACCAGCCAATGCTGTTCCCCTTTCACTTTCCCTGGGCTCATCAAATGGTAACTTTCTTCAAACGTCCTTTTAATTTTCCACAACTAATCTTCCTTTCCTTATTAATGGTTTATACATATTGCTTTTTTTCTGCCTCATGAATCAGGGGAACAAAAATCCAATAAGTTAGCAATTGCTCTTGGATTCAGCCTCAGTTTTGCTTCCGTCATACTCCTAACTTTTGCACTACTATGGCATAGAAAGAAACAGAAAAAGCTAACAATTCTAAACATTAGTGGTCAGTGACAACAACAAAGTACTGTTAAAATGATTCTTTTATATATTTATTTAAATTGATGTAACATTGTTACACTTTGATTGCAGACAATCAAGAAGAAGGCCTCATAAGCCTAGGCAACCTTAGAAACTTTGCTTTCAGGGAACTTCAGCTTGCTACAGACAACTTCAGCTCCAAGAACATACTAGGTACTGGAGGTTTTGGCAATGTCTACAAGGGAAAGTTAGGGGATGGTACTCTTGTGGCAGTGAAGCGGCTAAAAGACTTGACAGGAATTTTTGGGGAGTCACAGTTCAGGACTGAGTTGGAGATGATCAGCTTGGCGGTTCACCGTAATCTGCTTCGTTTAATTGGATATTGTGCTACCTCTAATGAGAGACTTCTTGTCTACCCTTACATGTCTAATGGAAGTGTGGCATCCAGGCTTAGAGGTTGGTATTAGCTTTACTTTTCTGAAACTTCTTTCATTCAATTTTCATACCGGACAAGTTGATTTCGTATTTTGTTTTAAAAACAACTAGGCAACCACTGTATTGTTGCTCTTTCATTGTCTTGCCATGGACCATAATTGGTTGAAATGCCAAAAATTAAGGTCCAGCCTATGCGGATAGGGACCAAGCTACCAGTAGTTATTTTTCTTATTTTTAATTTTATTTACTTTTCAAAATAGTTTCCAACTGACAATATTCGGTTATTTATTAGTTTAAATCTTAGAGGGCTTTCCTTTTTTTGCTAATTCTGAGTAAATTTGCAGATGATTTTTTTACTGTAATTTACCTTACCTCTAATGTAAATGAATTGGGTTTGGCAGGAAAACCAGCACTAGACTGGAATACAAGGAAGAGGATTGCGATTGGAGCAGCGAGGGGACTTCTGTATCTACATGAGCAATGTGATCCAAAGATAATCCACAGAGATGTGAAGGCAGCTAATGTCCTTCTGGATGATTACTGTGAAGCCATTGTTGGTGACTTTGGCCTTGCAAAGCTCCTCAATCATGCTGATTCCCATGTCACCACTGCAGTCCGTGGCACTGTTGGGCACATTGCACCTGAGTACCTCTCAACTGGTCAGTCTTCGGAGAAAACTGATGTGTTTGGATTTGGCATTCTCTTGATAGAGCTCATAACTGGAATGAGAGCTCTCGAGTTTGGTAAAACAGCTAGTCAGAAAGGAGCAATGCTTGAGTGGGTTAGTTTCCTAGCAACGATAATAAGCTAAACTCTTTCTTTTTATTAATATCAACTAGGTTGTTTTGTTTGATCACTCGCGACCTTTGTACGCACCTTAGATGTTGAAAGAAATATGATGTTGATAAAGGGATTTTGATCTAAATGCATTTGACCATAAGATTTGGGATACCCAATGTTTAAAGGATGGTACAAGCACCAAAAGAAAGAGTGAAAAACATTTTTCTGTTTTGAGGGCGGGGGAGTAATGGATAATTCTAGTGGAAAATCTTCTGGTTTAGGACTGCTGCTGCTGGTGTTTTATTAACTAGTCATAATTTACATGCATTTGAGCTCTAGGATTTTCTACTTTGTTCAGGGGCATTATTTGCCCTGCAATCATAGCACATAGTATAGTTAGTACCGCATATGAAGAAAAATTTACCTTGCATGAAAGTATTTCCTCTTAATTTTTAATGCACTTGGGGAAAGATGCATTTGGAATTTGAGTTGTTTTCAAAATAGTAAGCTGGAATCAGCCAAGAGCATAAAAAGAAAATATATATATGAAGAAAGCTGATGGAGAAACATTTGCAATTTGTTGTGACAGGTGAAGAAAATTCAGCAAGAAAAGAAAGTGGAAGTGTTGGTGGACAGAGAGCTAGGGAGCAACTATGACAGGATTGAAGTGGGGGAGATGCTGCACGTGGTTTGCTATGCACTCAGTACCTTCCGACCCACCGCCCAAAAATGTCCGAAGTGGTCCGGATGCTCGAAGGCGATGGGCTTGCCGAGAAATGGGCAGCATCACATAATCATGGTAATCACACCAACAACCCTACCCTGGATCAAAACATGAGAAAAAAAGTGATGATCAATCGAGGAACATGTTCGGCACAGGAATGGATGAGGATGATGATGAACATTCTTTGGATTCCTATGCCATGGAGCTCTCTGGTCCCAGATAAGATCAACAAAGAAAATAGAGGATGCATTCTTTATTAAATTCTTTACAAGTTCCCCAAGTTTTCAAAAAGGAAATAGCTTTTGTCGTATGTTTAAAGACCGATGTCAAATTTATATTTTCTGGGGTTGTAATGTTAATGTCCTTTTTACACTGTTTTATGTTTCTTTTTGCTGTGTGAATCCCGTGCCTGCCAAATGGGTAAATGGGAAAGGTTCCGTGAGCACGGTAGGATTGTATAGTGTTTTGGATGGGGATAAGACTGAAACAGAGAAAACAGAATCAGATGCTCTGCTCCCAACTGTGAGACACAGATTCAAACCCATAATGATTTATAGACGGTTTCGATTAAAAAAATTATATTCAATGAATTGGTATGGTATAAATTTTTGTACATTTACAGGTTATCACAATATTAATAAATAAATTTAGAAATTAATTTTTTTAAAAAAATAAATTGATTTTAAAAATTTATTCATGTAATAATTTGTAGTTGAATGATACTATTAATGCATTAAATATAAAAAATTTAGCATAGTTTATATTTGCAATATTTTTGAGGTGTGAAAGTGAAAGGTAATTGTCAAATGTCTCGCTGAGCTGCAAGGGTAATCGTTTTGGATGCTTTTGCAGTATCAGGGATTATAATTAGGGATGTAAATAATATATTAGTACTCACAAGTTATTCAGATTTGATTTGAAAAAAATTTGAATTTAGTTAGATTATTATCGAGTCGAGCTCGAGTAGTTTGATTTATCGATTGAGTCGAATTCGAGTATTCTTATATCCGATTCGAATAACTCGCGAGCCTAATCAAGTTTTTATATTTAAATATATTTTTATTATTTTAATTAATAAAATAATAAAAATATATTTAAAGCATAAATAATTAAACTTTTGTTGAGTATACGAATCAAACTTATTTTTAATAATCAAACTTTTGTTGAGTATACGAATCAAGTTTATTTTTACATATTAATCGAGCTTAATCGAACGAATTTGAGTAGCTAGAATTCGATCACGAATCGAACTCGAGCTTGAAAAATAAAATTCGATCAAGTTCGAGTCAAGTATCAAGTCGCGAGTTATGAGTCGAGCTCAAACTTCTCATTGTATCGACTCGACTCGATTCGATTACACCCATAACTATAATGTTTGAATTTAAATTTTTTCTCAACCAAAATAAAAAAAATGAAATAATGTTCTAAAAAACTCACTATATCCTTTTAAAAATCACGTGAAGATCAATCAATGATGCTATCAATATTATATATAATATTATATTATAATATATCTGATAATTTATTTGTATAAATGTTTAAGTAGATAATCTATATTATTAACACATAAGATAGTTTTAAATAATTTTAGTAAATCAATTATTTAATTTTTAAAAATTTTAAAGTTTTACTATTTACATTTATCCAAAATTTTCAAAATATATAAGTTTTATCCTAATTTAAACTTGAAAAAATATATCTCATATCTTACCTTTACCCATATATATGAAATACAAATTTCATATAGTTTTAAAATATTAAATCTTTAAATCTTAGAAACCATAAAAAATTATACACTATTTAAATTAATATTCACATAAATTTAAATATATAAAATTTGTGGTTAAATCACTGTTATTTATCAATTTTTTATTTTTATTTTTTATATATTTTTAAAAACATTATTTTCCTAGGATTTAAAATAAAAAAAAAGATATTTTATATCAATTTAAAAGTACACACATATTTAAATTTAAAATTATATTAATATCTTTTATCTTAATTTAAAATTAAACATAGATAAACTATATTTTTAAAAATTTAAATTTTTTTAAAATTAAATAATTATCAAATATATATTTATGATTTCTTCTCACAATAAATATTTTTTTTCTTTATAAAAGATTAAACAATTAGATTTTTGTTACAAAAATTTGAGATGATAAAATTTTAAAATTAAATATGAAAAAGTTTTCATGATATATCACATGTGTAAATTTTAATTTTCATACTAAAATAATATATAATTTTTAGAGTATATGTAATTGTACATAAGAGATTAATTTTTACATTGAGATTTATATGTAATTTTATTTTTATAATTCAAAACTTTCATAATATTTATTTAAATTTTTTTATAATAATTTATGTATAGATGATTTTTGTAATTTAAAATTATAAATTATAAATGATTAGAAATATTTTTATTTGTATATAATATAAAAATTAGTATGAATTAAAATTTTAAATTATGAAAAATATAATAAAAATTCCGTTTATTGTACGGATAAAAAACTAGTTAAATATATGATATTCACGAATTTACGATTGAATCGTCTTTTACATGTGAATAGTTACATGAATGTATTAAAATAATAATAATAATTGAGGGAGCCAAAGCCTTATTTATTTTAATGAGTACTCAAAAAATTATTTAAAAGATAAAAATCATGTATTTATAATTATGATCACGTACTAAATTTTGAAACATGACAGTTAGTTTGGTGGACCCACATTAGGTAATGACGTGGCGTAAGCCGACCATGGTAGCTTGATCTAATCAGGTCGATGGTATGATCTTGCATTAGCCGTTCAGTTTAAACGATGATGGAAACAGGGATCCACCTCACTACCCGCCTTGATTCCATTCCACGTTTTCTTCTTTCTGTGCTGATCGCCGGCGTCTTAATTTCGCTTTAATTTTAAAAGAGAGAACAAATTATATGGTTTTTTCTTTTATTATAAAAGGTTTTCGAAATTACTCCCGCTGGTAGCGACAATTTTCACAATGGCCAATCACTCCTCCTCTTACCCAATCCTTCACGCTTCCTTCAATCAAAACAACAGGTAAGTTTAAATTTAAAAAATCCTTATTGTTTTCATTTAATTTTGCAACAAAGTAAATATTTTTGGCTTAAATGAAGCGCTTTTTGATAGATTATTCTCTTTTGTTTTTTGTTTAAATTTTGCAGTGGTTTTGTAATAAGCACCCCAGATGGTTTCAAAATATTCGATCCAAACACCGGACGACTCTGCTACGAACGAGGTGAACTAATTTCGCAAAAATTTTATTTTTATTTTTATTCTCTTGTCTATTATTAATTTTGAGCGAATTTGATCAAAGTTTTAATTAAGATAATTGATTGATTATTTTTTATTCTTTTCTCTGTTATTAATTTTGAGCCAATTTGATCGAAGTTTTAATTAAAAAAATTGATCGACTATTTCATTTATTTTATTTTGACTTATTTTGCTAGCTGTTGGAGGTTTCATTATTGTTGAAATGCTGTATAGTTCTAGTCTTCTCGCCATTGTTGGGGCCGGTGAACAGGTGCTTTACAAATTTACCCCTTTTTGTTAATAATGTTTTTGGACTGATTTTTATTATTATTCAATTAAAATTACTATTATTGCAATAATTTTTACTATATATTTTGTAGATGTTGATGAATTACTGAACTGTGGTATTGCTGAACTGTTGCAGCCATCTTTATCTCCACGCCGTCTCTGTTTGTTCGATACAAAAACCAATGCTCCTCTCCGGGAAATGACTTTCCTAACTTCAATTCTTGCTGTTCGCTTAAATAGGAAAAGGTAAAAAGGATGTCTTTTAGCTTAATAGATAAGCAATTCAAAGCTCCATAATGTTTCGTTCCTTTATTTTGTGGATTCTAATGTTTGGTTTTGACTGGGTAAATATGGTTTATTTTAATTTAAATATGCTTGATTGTACCTAGATGTAAGTCAGGATAGAGGCATCTGTGAGGAACTGTTCAATGTTTAGGAATTACCTAATTACTAGACAGAGAGTTTTCCCCCCCTTATATTGTATGGATTTTGATCTAAAGGCTCTTTGTTAGTGACATATTGGCAATTGTAGGTTCCTGAGTTTGTCATGAGAATTCTGTTTTGTCTTGCCTTACACCTTGTTGTCGGTGCATATCACATGCTATGATATGGCACTGGTAACTTTAGATCAGGAAGCAAAGCATCTTGATTACTTCCAGATTAGTTTGCCAGGAAAGCAGTAGTAATGGCCCAGCTGCTAAACTTCGGACCTTGACTCATTTGATCTTTGGGAAAAAATGGAACCTGTTTCATATTCTTTTGTGCTTATATACCCCCTTAACAGGTTTCATAGCTCAAATTGGTGGGCGTTCTGTTAATAGATAGATAATGTGGCATAAGGAAATTAATTAACTAATGTCCAGAAGTCTCATGAAAACACTGTCAAGTAATATCCATTTTAGCACTTGTTTTGAGTGTCTGTAAGCATGCTTATTCAAAACTGAGGGGTTTTGACTGACTGAAAGTGCAAGAGAGAATGTTAATAGCCACTTAAAAGATGTTTTGTAATCGTTGTTAGTATTATTAAACTAAAAACAAAGATTGGAACATAATTGTGGTCTTAAAGAGTGTTTTGTTTTGGAAGTAGTTTGATTCCTTTCTATGATAGGATTAATTTGTTGGTGTCTTCATTTTGTTGGGGCTAGAAAATTATCTTGTTTCTCAGACAACAACTTTCTTTCTGTTCCATAATAATTGTAGATTCAAAGTCAGAGGACACTTGCAAATTTACTTTATTTATTTATTGCTCTATATAGGTGGTTTTAGAGGATCCTTGTTGTGGAATGCTATTCACTAGTATTTTTTAACAACAGTGTTGAAGGGAGTTTAGTTAAGTTCGCAAATGGAAATGCAAGTTTATGTGGAAATTTGGTTTAATAGGGATACTGTAACGGGCAAAAATATCTCATTGCAAACAGAAGTTTTTTCTTCTATAATTTAATTCCATTTGTTCACTTTGGTTTTTGCCACATGCTTCAGTGTTGTATGTCTCCAAGATCAAATCAGCCTTTTAGGCCTTATTTTATTGTTGTGATTTCCATTTTGACTTCTTTTAATTATACTAAATTGCACTGAGGTTTGTATGTTATTCTCTGGCATCACCTAATTCTACACTAGTCTGTTGGATATGATTATCTATGGTTTTTAATGATACTTAATTTGTATTATTGCAGACTTGTTGTGGTTTTGAAAGAAAAAACCTACATATATGACTCAAACAGTCTTGCAATATTGGATACTATTGATACTGTGCCAAATTTAAAGGGTAAGGTAGAATGTGTTTCTTCTGTGTATAAGGTGGCTTTTGCAATCTTTCAAGTAGGACATGTTAAGTTACACCAGTTTTCTTACTTTAACTTCAAAAACTGCTTGATCCTAGTATTTTTATGGTTGCTTAATTGACTTGAAGTGTTACTTGCATGACCATGTTTTATCTTAGATTCCCTTATATGATTAGGACATGACATTTGAAAGGATACTTAACTGAAGGAATAGTTTGCTTAGGAAAATAGTTTCTTATACAGTTTTAAATTTCTAATACCTTTTGCATGGTTTCTTACTCGTTCTTAAATCCTTTTTGAGAAGTTGATATTCGACTTGATGGGTTAAACATGGAGCAGACAAATGGAAAGCAGATAAATAAGATTTTTCATAGTTGGAGGTATCCAAAAATTTTGGATTGAGAGGGGACTCCCTTGACCATTGAATATGTCTATCCATGCAAGTTTCAAATTTCTGCCATTTTATAGATGATCTGCTTTCCATATGATGAATTTGCATGATGCTATGCAAACCAAAGAATGGTAATTCCATTTTGTTGGAAATCTTATTGTGGCTCAAGTTTTAGGAGGTTCTATTGTGGATATGTATAGTTTGAATTAAAATTTTCTCTTGCAAACTGACGTCAGCTCAAAAATCTTCTGGTTCTTGCTGGTTTCTGGAAGTGAGTTTGCAAAACAATAGCTATAATATATGGCAGACACCAGTATGGAATGAGTTGCTTTACTAAACAGAATTGCATATTGCAATTGTGATGCAGTGGAAACCTATTATATAATCACATTTAAGGTTGCTTATATCTTTGGATCTTTATCTAAAGATCCTTAAGTTTTGTTCAATGTGTCTGATCTATTTATCTTTTGCTTGTTAGGGTGGATGGAAAAGTTTTGAATCCAATGGTGATGCTATACAAAGAGGGAAGGACGTTATGAAAGTTGCCATTGGATTGAAAATGTTTCCATCCTCCTTACCAAGCAAAGTCTTATGCTCATAGCCAAAGTGTACTTTCTTTTCTGCTCTTTGTTTGCTGAACTGCTTTGGGGAGAGTTATGCTGGATAAGATATAGGTCTGAATTGTTTCTTAATGCAGTAACTTGTTGCAAGAGAGCATGACTATTGTTCCACTCTGAGATATGCAGAAGTTCAATTGTAGCCAGCTTATTTTCAGTCCTTCAAAATTATCACTTACTTTTTTTTGGATCTCCTTTCACTTAATGACTCAAAGTTCTTAGGAATGTTACTGATTGACATTGAGATAAGGAAAGGATTATAGAATGTTCACAAATAAGAAGATAGAGAAACACAATCTCACATTAGAGTATCATTATTTTAACCATCAATCTCCATGCATCTTTGTGCTTTTGAAGAGCAGGGAGAGCAGGTAGCCTATTCAAAAGTTATATACTCTCTGTCTGGAAGGGTGATTGTTGATAGTTAATAATGAAATAGAAAGTGGTACAGTTGGGGTAACTGAGAAGGCATTGTGAGTCATGTAAACTCGTGAACAAAAAACATTTTCATTATTTGTTTTCCTGAGGGTTTTTTGTTATTTTCTTTCCTTCAGGACTTTGTGCATTCTCCCCTAGTTTGGATGGTTGCTTCTTGGCTCTTCCTGCCAGTACGACCAAAGGATCTGTATTAGTGTACAATGTCATGGAGCTCCAGTCACATTGTGAGGTTGTGACCGAAGTTTCTCTTCAGATTAAAATGAACATTGTTATTTGGCAAGTCATGACTCCAGGATGCATTGTTGTGATACTGGATTAAATATTTCTTGTCTGCTAGAAATTGGACCTATGTGACCTAAGAAGCAGTTAAGTTTTTGAAATGCAGAGTAACTAAGTTGATTAAAACCTGCCAGTCAACATGGCGAATGTTTAAGCTACATTTGATTAGCCACCTATATTTTTTATTGGATTTTCTGATAAATATATTTATACACAAGATAGCATTCTGCATTCTTTTCAGCTTCTTATCCTCAATAACAATAATTTCATAAACCCAGTGCATTTAATGTGATATAATTCTTGTGTATTTTTCTATAAAAACATTAAATGTGCTAGCTATCATGTGCAAAGTGTTTAAATTATGAATAGCATTTTTTTGAAGAAAAAGTTGAGCAGGTTCTGCCAACATAAACCATGTACAAAGTATGGAATAACTCAAGAACCTTGGCTTCTATTTTAATAGATATCAGTGATTTCTTTGTATTTACCTTCTGTGACTGAGGAGTTGATGATTTTTGTTGCTGAAAGTTTCTAGTTTGGGTATTGCTACTATCATCCTTCTTTTGAGCAGGGAATGACCATTTCTACTCATATCAACTGCCCTTTTGTTTAATATTGCCTTGACATTTATATGATTGTCCTTGTATGGAAAAGATGCCATTCTGCTGTTTATTCTTTGTTCTATTTAATACTTCAGAGTGATCACTTTTTAAATTTGCTTTTATTGAATTAATTGCAGATAGATGCCCACCTGTCTCCTTTGGCTGCAATTGCTTTATCTTCCAATGGGACATACATTGCAACAGCATCTGAACAGGGAACCATAATCAGAGTTCATCTGGTTTCAGAAGCAACTAAGGTAAAGAATTGCTCTTTGTGTATTTGATGGGACTTGATATATGAAGTGTGTCTTTGGTACTAGACATAAGTAAATGCAGGCTGTTATAGGCACAATTATCCCTCGTTGCTCAAAAAACAGAAAGTGAACTTGACATTAGATGACGCCTTGCTGCAAAATTGCAAAGACAAACTTGCTCATGTAACCTTCAAGTTGTTTCCAGTCAAAGGAGAAGGAATTAGAAGGGACTGGAACAAAGAATTAAGTGCCAAACCAAACTTCTTAAAGAATTGCTCTTCATGTAGATAGGACTTAATATATGAAGTGTGTCTTTGGTACTAGACACATTAGTAAATGCAGGCTGTTATAGGCACGGTTATCCCTTGTTGCTAAAAAACTAGAAGGTAAACTTAACATCAAATGACGTCCACATTCTGCAGAATTGCAAAGACAAACTTGGTCATGTAACCTTCAAGCTGTTTTCAGTCAAAGTAAGGACAAGGAATGAGAAAGGACTGGAATGAAGAATTAAGAGCCAAGCAAAGCTTCATATGGTGCCTGTTTATTGGAACATGCATGCAGAATACACACGCTCACACATTTGAAGCAATAATTGTTACTGATTGCTTAGCTTGTAACAGTCAGAGAAAACAGTTTGATCAAAATCTTAAATCAACTTTATGCTTGAATGATCAATATCAAATTTATGAGTAAAAGCACAAACATGTTGAGTTGTTTTTTTTTTTTTTTCCTGGAGTCAAGTTAGTCTATTTCGATCTCTTAAATCCACTGATCTAATGGTAGGACACCCCTTGCAGTAGTGCCATGCAGCCATTTTATTTTATTTATGATGAGTAATTTATGCCCACTAGCTTTCCTTTTTATTTTTTGACTTGTAATAAACTGAATTCCTTGAAGCAGCATGCCATCAGTATTTATGCCCACTCAAATTTTAACGTCATATATGGAATCTAACCATCCTTTATTTTCTCAGTCATATAGTTTTCGGAGAGGAACATACCCATCAAACATATTTTCATTGTCATTTGCACCATCATTGCAACTTCCAGATATTCTTGCAGCGACAAGTTCTTCAGGTTCTGTTCACATCTTCTCTCTGGGGTTTGATACAAATCAGAGGTGAGGGCTACAAATCAATCTTTTTGTAGTGTACACTGACATATTTCTAAAAATCAACATGCATGGTACCTATGTGATATCATAAGTTAAAAAATGCAGGATTCTTTCTCCTTTTATTAGCACGGACACTGGTTATTCTTTTATGTATTGTTCTTTATCCCCTTTCTTCGACATTTAACATTTTGCATATGATGGAACTCCTACTCATTAATTTCCCCTTTGTTTGTGAAAAATGTTTCTCTTGTTGTCTTTTCAGTTTCAATCTTTTTGTACTTTTGTTCCTTTTATATTTACTTTCTAACTTTTTAGTAAAACTAATGTTTGCAATCATGGAGCGACCCTTTGAACTTAAATAGCACTATCATACACCTCCTATCTGCTACTATTGTGCGTCTTGCAGTGGGGGTTAATAGGTTGAAGGATTTCTTAACCCTTGTTTGTTATATTCTTCTCTAGAATAATGTGTCTGTATTCTTTTTGCTGTTACAGGTTCTGCCTTCTTTTTCAATATTTCAGGAAAATTTTTAATTTATTGAATATTCAGGAGCCATAAGAAACATTTTACTTCACCTAGCTTGAATAATGAATGGGGGTCTGTGATTGTTTTAGTGAACCTGAGAGGAGGCTAGTGTAGTTTTGCTAACCTCAGGGTAGCTCTTTGTCATCATCAGATACATAAGGGTCATAAATATCATCATATTTGTCCCAACCAAAAGAAGTTACTTCTTACACAAGTTTTAAGTAGTCTTTTTGATCATTGCATGTGCCTGCCCATAAATCTATATGAATGATTTATGGAGTTAAATGACCTTCTTTCTCAAATTTTTAACTCTTTGCAGGAGCAAAAAATCAAGTAGTTTTCTTGGATCAATCTTACCTGATTCTGTGAATGATGCACTAGATCCAGCTAACCATCATGTGCTTCACAATGCTGTTTCTGCAGGAGTCAGAAGGTAAAGCACTTTATAACTGATTTAATGAATTTACTAGCTCATTAGTGCAATGGAAAACAGCTTAACTGGCGACAAACCTGCTAATCCCCATATAGTAGCCTAAGTAACTCATGAAGTAGTTTAAATTCTGATCATTCACATGTTTAATACTAATTTACTTTTTTTGGAGACTTAATACTAATTTACATAATTTTCTTCTTTGTTATATATGCATTTTCAAATAGGCTTTGGTAATTGCTACTGAAGATCAAATTCATTCAATTGACACTTTTAAATTTTAAGTTCTAGATGAGTCATTTATTTTGTTATCAAGGCTAAACATGTATACGTGGACAAATATCTGTTCAAGCCCCTTAGCAGAAAAACATTCTGATTAGCTTTAATCTGAGAAAGAGTTGCCAATACTATTATTTATTTATACCTATTCATTAAATTGTCCATAAAATATAGGTTCATGATTGTAGGCAACACATAAACCTATGTTTGACATAGCGAGATAAAATATGATTTTGACTAGATGACCATCCTCAAGAAAAGTGCTAAAGGTGCATATTGCTCTAGTGCAGCTATACAGTCGTTCGCAAGGTAGACAAGGTTGCTGATTCATCCTCATCTGAATTTGCATCGTGTAGGTCAGTTCTCAGACGTTGAGTCTTCACTTCAAATTTTTATTCTCTTCTCTAGTTTTTTGCATTCATTTTCCTGTGTTCTCATCTACTTGTTGTAGATAACCATTCCCCCTCCCCCTTTAATTTATATGGATGATAAATTAATTAAAGTTATAATCCTTGTGAATTCTATAGAATTCCTTATAGATAGATACATGTTATGCTATGATGTCTCTTCTGCTTTTAAGCATAACGGAACCATTGGATCACTTGTCCTGAAAAGTTCTTTTTGTGTAGTCCATGGAACAAGTGGTTAATAGTTAAATTTTCTTGCATCTTGATGTTTTTGGTACTTGAGATGCCAGGATTTGAACCCTAGTTATTGGAATAAAGAGTCTAGTACTCTACCAATAGACCGCACTGCTGTTGTCCTAGCATCTTGCTTTTCCTTCTTCATGCTGTTTGTTTTTTTCCCAACCTAAGTGGTTTGACAGTTACGGCAGCCTTTCCTAACTCCAATCATGACATTTTTTTTTCTGCTTTGGATTCTCTAGAGCCGTCATATCCTTGATAACGTACAACGGCTACTTTCAGGAATATACCTTGAGTATCAACAACCAGAACGAGTCTTCATGGAGCCTGGAGCGCGAATTCAACCTTCTGTCATTTCATGATCGAAATCTTGCAGCGCGGCACCTCTGATCTCCAGTCCTTGTTGTAGGTATACACTGTTGCTACTTGCTGATACATTTGAAAATGAAAGGAGACGTAATGTTGTAATCATGTAATGCATATCTTGAGCAGTGTTAAATTATTACACTTGCACAGAAAGATGAAGACCTCAGGAAATCGGAAGGATTAATGTATATAAATGTAAATAAATCAACAGCTTACAATATTTTGTTAATATTGCCACTACAGGAATGTGATGTAAAGGTAAGCAAGCTCTCAGACAATGGCTGAAGGAGATAATAAAAGGTTGGTATAATTATACTCTAAACTCCAATTAACTTAAAATTGTTAACTTAAAGCAATAATTAAAGGATTATCTGCCTAATTTTTATGCAATAATTAATCAAATTTTTCATGAAACATTTTGGAGTAGAATATTCAGTGATACCATAACTTCATTCAACATACTATATATAATTACTGATCATCTCATATTTAGCAGGGTAGGAAGAGTACTATGGGCCTGCATTCCATACATCTAATCATGATTATTTAATTAATTAATTTAAAATTATTAAACAATAAAGAAATAATTAATTTATGAGTTATGATCAAAACAATATTGCTCTTAGTAAAATTTATTGTTTTACGAACTTCTAGAACTTTCAAAATTTTGTGTTTTATTGATAGTATATGATATGATTCGAATTGGTTGTTAAACTATAGGCAAATACAATCAAAGTAAAAATATTTTTTTGTAACAAATAATTTAGGTCATTCGCTCGCTTTCCGGATAGGAAGATATTTATAGATCTCTTCACATTTGTCATTTATCAAAATAAATAGTATTTTTTTTTCTTGAACTTCCAAATTGGAGCCTTCAAATCCAAACTTTGAAGCGTTCTCCTGGAAATTAAAAAAGAAAAATTTCATTAGTCTAGATCTTAAGCTTTGTAATTTCTTTGATTCAAAATATAAAATCATGAGTTTATCTTATGATGATTTTATAAAATAAAATTTCATCCAACTTAAATATAAAATCGAGTCAAATGCTCTACTTACATATGTTCCTATTTAAGTTTGAGATGATAAAAATGTTTCCTTAGTTGGGATAACGTTAGTTAAGTGACTTCTGTTTGAAATGCAACTTGCATTCTTCAATAAAGAACATAAATAATTTCAGTGTGAAAAGAGCTATGATTAATTGAAGAAGTTTCAGCTTCAACTACCCTGTATTTTTGTTCATTTGTAGGTTGCTCATGATCTTTGTATGCTCTTAATATTCAAGTTCATGTATTAAGCCTGCCTCCATTTTGTATCTCTTAACTACTCTTTAACAAGATGTTGCCTGCCAATATATAAGATGAAGGTGCCAATGGTCAATCAACAAAAGAATATCTCTTCTCATCTTCTTTGCGTTTACCATTATTATAAGCCTAAAGCAGTTCAATCATTCTAACAAAATCATCCGGTCGAAGAAGTTGGTCATTAAGCTCATTCATCTAAGATTATTTTCATTTTTCATCTCACAATAAAATGAAAATTTCGCAACCTGAATGCATTTTTAAAAACAGGTAAAGTTTAAACAGGAAAAGCTTAAAAAACTTTTCCTTCCAAGCTGGTCATTAAGTCATCCACTGAGATCCAAAAGCGTGTTCGGGTTGTGAAATTTTTATTCTATTGTGTTATAAAGAATGAGCAGAATATAGGTAAATGAGTTTAATGACTACCTTGTTGGATCGAATTATGTTGTTAGAATATTAATTGGACTGCTTAAGCTTATAAACAATATGGTCCAAAAAATGATTCCAGAAAATCCTTCATTTATGCTGGTCGAATTGCCATGCAGTTCTGAATATTGTACCTTTGTCGACCCTTATCAAATGATATGCTGAAGGTGCTGAGTCAACAGGAGTATTAGCGGAAGAGCAACTTACTTTTTTTTAAACATAAGATGATAGCTTGACTGTCGTGCATGATGTGATATTTGTGTGCGGTTACATGAATATATAATTCAATTTGGTCTAGACTTGGCTTTGAATATCATTAGCAACTTTTTAGATCTAACTATATTCATAACAAATTGATTTTGGATAATGAAACTTGGATTGAAGGAGATTCAACAGCTTTAGTCCAAATATTAGGCATGCCAATCTATCTATAATCGGGTTCTTGGCACAACATAACTACAATGTCCCTATGACATTTCTGAAAATATAAAGGATTGATTGACCAATATGTTCAAAAGCAAAAAAATTTATGGAAAAAATATAAATTTTTGTTATGTCATTATTGTTCAAAAATAACATGCAAAAGTTTTTTTTTATTATTTATTCAAATTCATTGCAATGTAATTAGTATATTTACATATTTGCTGATTTAATATAAAAATATATATATTTACTGCTTTACTTTTTCTATAGCAAAATAATTTTATTGATGAATTAAGGGCCAATACAAAAGATAATATATCAACGAGTTAATAACTAACAAATACTACAAAAATCTGCGAAACAATTAAAAAAAAAAAAAGGCAAAACTTGAACTTCAATGAAATCAAATATGGAACATGTTGTGGGCATTGGGTGGAGAAGAACTCTTTATTTGGCCAGTGAAAAAAATTCAGAGCCACTTTAAAAAGTGACACAACAGGTAAACCAACAACGACATAATAAATATCACAACAAGAATGTCATTGGCCAAAAAAAAAATAATATATTGAATATCCTGCACAAATTGATCAGTAAGAATCATCAAAGACTACAAGGTTCCACAGAAAAAAAAAAAAGGTGACTACTCAATTTATTTTATTTTATCTAAAGTGTAATATAAAATTATGTTAAATTTCTTACGCAAGTTACAATTACAAAATAAATAATAAGTATTTACCCAAAAAAATATTTTCTTCTAATCTAAGCCTTTAGAAATCTTAAAAATAAGCTTTAACTCCCTTCAATGGCTTTATGTAGTCGATTGGTTTTTCCTCTAATTATTTTGCAGTTTATAAAAGAATGTTTTTATTCTTTTTTTTTAATGAAATTTGATTAATTTTTACAGGAACGGAAGTGAAACTTGAAAGATTCTTCTCTCATGCACCTCTCAACGAAAGGCTTCATCTACCCCAGGTATTACACTATGAATAGAATAATATTTTTTATTAATTTTTTTTAAAGATAAATGAGTAGACAAAATTTTCTTAATTATGAAAATGAATACTTGGATATATCGAACCCCTTCAAATTGAAGTCTTTCATATGTTGCCATAATCCTCGTATGAAATCAAGTTTATCAAAAATCATTATTGCAACTAGCTCAATGAATGTTTGTAAACACAAGAACTGCACAACGATAGCATGTATAGCTATAATCTATAATATTTATAAAAACACAAAAACTTTTGAATTGACAAAAATGATACTTTTATTTATTTTATTTTTAAATTTTCATTTTAAGTTCTTTATATATTATAAAATATTAATAAAATTTATTCAATTTATTAATAAAAATTTTAATTTTATATTAAAAAGTTTTATTAAATGAATTTATTTGATTAATAAGATTTATCAAATTTATAAATGTGAACTCTAATTCAATATAAACAATTTATACGATGTTAATGCATGTAAGTTGTTAATTTGTAAACTTCAGTTATTTGTACATGAGAACTTCTAAATGCACCTTTTTTTAAAAATTTTTATGCTAAAAAATTTTATGACAAAATATTTATTAATAAAATTACTTAATTATTTTTATTAAAATTATTTTTCTCTCAGTAATTTTTGTTTTATAGTGCATCCAGAAATGAATATTCAAAAAGTTAAAAAAATTTTCAAAAAAAATATATATTTGAAAGGACTTTAAACTTTCTAGATATATATTTTTTGAAAAATTTTTAAATTTTATGAATATGCATTTTTGAAAAGTTTGAAATTTTGATGACCTGTCATTTGTTGGAAAACTTTATGCAAGTGTCGCCTCCAAACTTTTGACTTCCCTTTCTTATCCAGAATGTTTACAGGATCTGATGAACATTATTTGTTTTTAATTTTGGTTAAGTTTAAAAATTTAAAAGCTTCTAAAATTATATTTTTAAAAACTTTTAAAAGTTTTCAGAAATAGTTCAATGGGAAATTAGAAATAGTTCAATGGGAAATTAGATGGTAAGGAATTCAGGTTACGTTTGTGCCATGAAGATGTCTTGAGCTAATAATACTTGTAGATCATTAATTTAGTATAGGAGTCTAGTTGTGATCAGATGTACTACCGCTTTTTAAGTTATGGTATACAACTCTCTTGGCTTTCTACCTGACTTCTAATTCTGTTGGAAATTCAAATTAGGAACAAAACGCCACATTTGCTATTCTGACAGTCAAAATGTCACTGTCTATATAGGAGTTGCGAATTCCGCGCTATTCTGACGGACAAAATGTCACTGTTTAGATAGGACATCAAATCTGTGGCAGATATTGACTTGAAATGTAAGTGTTTATTGTAATTTTTAATTTGGGAGTTATTTTTTGTAAAATTAAATCGTAACATTTAATAAATTAAAGTCAATATTTTACAAATTAGTGTAAACTGTAACATTTAATATTAAAATCAATTTTAGAATACTAGCAATATGCCACTGAAGATAATAAGATCTCGTTTAAGTGGAAAAAAAAAATCATAATCTTAAAGAGAAATCATGAGAATCATACATTAATTGTGTTCTATAATTCAATTTGAAATATAAATATTTACACTACATTCAAATCATAAAATATTTTTTATAAGACAAAATCCCAACATCTTACAGATTTATATAAACTTGACACAAAACCTGAGGGTATTGGCTTCCTTAGTGCCTCAGTGCTATTTCTACATGCTATGAGTAATTGGAGAAATTTCTTTTTTCTCCTCAAGGATCAACATGATTTTGTAATCTGCATACCGGATTTGTTTTTCCGATCCTATCAAAATGGCATGTCTAAGATCAAAACATAAAGGAAGTAATTTTCATTGCTAGATTCCCATATAAGTAGGCTGCAATCAAGATTGTATGTTCAAAGGCATCAATTAGAACAGTCTTCTCATCCTTCATTATCCTAACACTGGTTCTACAACAAATTGCAAGAAAAATGTATATTAATGAAACACAGACGCAGGGAAATGAGATAAATATTTCCCAGTTTTCCTTTTCATCAAGAATAGAACAATTACATGTTCACTTTAACCACTACAATATGCTTTCCTCAAATTTATGCCAATTGTGTTCTAACTTCTAAAATTTGAAAGCAACCTTCCAAGTTTTCAAGTGAACTACTTTCAGCCAAGAGCTTTGTTTGGTGTTAAACTCATCTATTCCTAGTCTTGACAAACTTTGGCCTTGAAGCCTTTTTCTCCATCTTTTCCCTTTTCTTGCGAGTCTTTTCATCCTCCACCTCTCCCTAATTCACACACATTGATACAAAAAACTATTTTCAGCATATGAATTTTACTATTACCTGAAAAGGTGGTAAAAAGAGTATGAAGATGTGGACATACCTCTGAACCTTGTGATAGAAATCCTCTAATGAACCCAAAAGATTTATATGCTCCAAATGCTGGTATCTGAAAAGTAACAAGTAACTCCTTAATATTTTGGCATTATCTTATTTGTTCCATCTAAGTGAGTTACAAAAGATTCCACCACAGAATTAAGAATTTGTTAGTGAATGCATATTTGCATAAAACTTTCCATTGGCAAATGCTTGTTCTTAAAGACTCGTATCATCTTAAGATCCTAAAACACAATTTCTTTTGGTTGGACTCCTAGAAAAACCTGGTAAATGACTAAAAGATATGCACTTACCAATAGCACATCAAATCAAGTTTCTTGTCCACAAAAACAGAAATGCCTAAATAAACAATCCTAGAGACAAACATTAATATTCTAGGAGAAACTGTCAACAGAAAAATCATTACTCGAGAAGTTCATGCAAAACATGATCCCTCCACCAATAAGCAAAAGCCTTCTGGTCTCGACATAGCATTAAATAGATCTCCACACAACTATGTCATTCATAATAGGAGTCAACACAATTTAACAATTAGATCAGCTACTCTTTGATGCACGTCTGATAGAAAGGAGATGACTATTAAAAGCCAATCCTAGAGGACTGCTCTAGAACTATTAAATTGATTTCAAAACTTAGTACCAGCAGAAATTTGCTCATTACCTTCAGCGGCACTGAGCACTAAAACATTTCAAGAAAGATGACAGGCTACAAAACAATAGTAGCAATTCAGAAACCACTGTAAATTGAAAATTAGTTTTTCAATGGAACATCTATTTAAGCCATTTGATGAGCTAAAAGGCAAAACATTTCCTGGTAGTACTGTGTCAGGGCAACTTACGACCAAAAGAGCAGCCCTAACAAATTTATTTGTTGGCTAGTTAACCACCCAAGGACCATGGGATGATATTAGGCAGCAGATATGGAGCTACTCTACCTAATTACATTCTCCTAGTTAAATGAAATTAGCAAAATTTCTTCCACAAATTTCACTCCTGCATATTTTTCCCCTAGATATTGACATTTTCACTCCTTCACATTCCTTTCTCAAGAAAATGTAAAAGCCGATAAGCATTAGGTCAACTTCCTCCCCATACTATAAAATGTCTTCCATTCAAAACGCAGATCAAAGGATGGAAGTATCAGATTGGTCTTTCTATAAGCAGACAAAACAAATAGAACTCACCACCAAAAATGTATACCAAAACTTTTCAGAGATGATGGACGTCAGTTGCACGAAACTTGTAATGTAGATTACATCATGTAAATAGCTGCAAGAAAGGAGCAATTGTAAGTCGGGGAATATTTAGTACATGGAGAAAAAATACAGATTTTAAGACAATAGATTGAATCAATTCATAATGTCAACAAAACTTAGATACAAACAAAAATATTTAAACTATCCAGCTAATAAGTAAATGAAATTATTGGCAGTTAAGAATGTCTGATTTCACAGTTTAAAACATACACAGGATATTCTCTACAAAAGGTGTCTCCTCCTGCCCTCCCATCCTCCTCTCCTCTTCTTATTCCTAAGTGTTTGAATCAAGTAAGATGATTTTCTCCTTTTCTGAACACTTATAAACAAACACAATCATCATGACTAACATTGGCATAGAATTGTACATTATTCACAAGCAACAAAAAATATCTCACTCTTTCCCATAATAAGCATACAGTCTAATTATATTATTGGCATAAATTTGTACTTTATTCATAAGCAACCAAAAATATCACTCTTTCCCATAATAAGCATACAGTCCTGTTATATTATGACTCAAGTGATTATATCATAGCTAATCATAGCTGCCTACATACAAGAAAAAGATCCACATTAAAAGGAGAAAACTAGAACATCTCTGATAAACAAGTAAAGTAACTCAGAAGTTAAAGAAACAGGTAAACGAATAAGGGCAGCCCAAATATATGATCTAAGACCTACATTTCTTGCATTTCGCCCTGCCACTTTTGGAAAAACCAAATCAGCAGCTCCTCTGACACAGCGTCAGTAGAAAAATCAATGGAAAATAAAGAGAACAAAGACAAAAAATAAAAAGAATATTTGGGAAATCTCAAATCTGTATTCAAATTCTCATAGACAAAAAGAATAAAACACTAACAAGTCACCAATAAAGTAGTTATATTAGCTCTCATAACCTGATATAAAGCCCATATAAATAAAGCCAAAACAAACTAATAATGACATTCTGTCTGAGGTAGCTAAGACAAGAATCGTTAGACAGTGCTCCTTCATTACATGCATTGCCTCATTTACAAAAAATTAGAATAAGTAGTCAGAATGGTCCTTCTTACCAAGCTCCTCCTGATATATCAAGAAAAAAAAAAACCCTACATTGAAATTAAGGGGAAAATGGGTAAAACATTGAACAAGGACATACCCACATATTCCACCAGTACTCATATCAAATCCACCATCAAGAAGCTCTCCGTCATCAGCATAGGCAGGTTTTGCCATCTGGGCAAGTTGTTGATAGGGGATAAAGAAAGCAACAGATGTCAGAAGTAGACCAACCCAATGTTTCCATGTGAATGAGGAATGGAAGATCAGCATCCTAACCAAGATGTATATAATCTAGATAAACAGAAAATTAGGATATAAACCCAATAAAATAAGATAGTTAACAAGTACACAATGCAACTATCAAGACAAGAAAAATAGATAGTACTTAAAACCCATCAACAACCCCTCCCCCTCCTTCATCCACATCAACAAAAAATTAACAGAAACTACAAGAATTTCAATGTGGTTTTATGTCAAACAAAAGCTAACTACGACAAAGTTTCATAGACTACAAATGAAAATGCACAATGTTCAACTAGGGCAAACACATACTACATAGTGCAGTTTTGTTGCTACAGATTAATAAAGAAAAAAATTGTTGTTCAAAACCACTGAGATAAACACTAAGAATAGGTTCCAACTTCCAACGGTTATGACTTACAAGATTACCATTCTTTAGTAACCGAGCTAACACTTAATTCATCTGTCTGTGCACTAACCATCACCAGTGGGTTACCAGGTTAACATGAATAGCTACAACTTTCAAAGTTATTACTTTTCGATTTTACGGTCATAACGTATGCATATACACTATAAACACATGTAGCTGGAGACGTGCAGCCGTACTACTATTGGATTGATTTAACTGTGAACTACGGGCGCATTTCCAATATGTACAGAAATTGAAATTTTCAATATAATTAAATTCAAAATGAATCAATGCCATCTATAACTTTTAAGTTTTCCCTTTCTTGATTGTGCATCATAATGTTATCACTTGAGCATAAACGCACTTACTAAGGCATTCATTCATAAACCTAATTTAATCAGAATCTAACACTTTCAATTAATTTCAAAATAAGCAAATGATGACGTAATTCAAGTAGGATTTCAAGAATTGGGAGAAATAATAATAAGACGATGAGAACGTACATTGCAGGCAATGATGAGGCGACGGAGATTGGCCATATGGCGAGTATTCTCTTCCTTGCGCTTCTTGGCACCTTGCTTTGCCATTTCTCCCTCTTTTCAGGAGTGGTCAACGAGTTTTTGACTCCGCAGAACCCTAACAAGATCACCCTCTTGAAGAGAAGAACCCAAGTGGAAAGGAGAAGAAAGTGATAAAGCCTAGAGAGAGGTAATTTCCACTTCGATTCCTTTCAGTAAAAGCCCAAACCGATGGGGTTTTCTAGGCCCAACCCATGAATCTGGCAACAGATTATTATGCGTAAAAAATTTTTTCAAGAAATAATTCCAAAATTTGTATTTGATAAATTATTATTTTTCTTAAAAATTGTAAAAAAAAAAACTTAAAGATGATAATATAATACTTTGTTATGAAAATACTTTTCTTAAAATAGTACTATAGCATCTCCCTTCCATATATTTTTATCGCGTGTTCTTTATTTTTATCTCTTTTTCTCCCTCTCCTTTTCACATCATTTAACTCTTATGCAATGTTTAAATAAATAGTAATAAAAGAAAGGAAAGGAGAAGAAAAGAAAAAAAGATTTAAAAGAAAAGAAAGGATATAATACCTCTTGTTTGGATACCTTTAAAATTTGAAAATTGTTTATTTGTTAACTAGAAACAAAATTCCCCTTTTGTCTTATTTTTTTTTAAATTGTAGATTCTTTATATTATGATATATGTAATTTTTATATTTCAACATTTATTATTACTTTGAAAAAAATAGTTTTATATTAGGTTTTTTACACTTGTGCTCTAATTAATTTCATAATTAGATAGCATTAGAATTTATAAAATTTTGATAATTATATGATTTTATATTGTATCACTAATATCATATTTATTTCTTTTTATAATATTGTACTTTAATTTTAAATATAAACATATAAATCTCAATAGTAAAGATGGATTAAATTGTTCATTTTACCATAACAATTTGAATACAAATGTTAGCTTTATTGTTCTTTTAATTTTTTGATATATGAAAAAGATATTGTTTTTGTCACATATTTATACTATTTGAATTTTATTTTTTTAGATAAACAATGAGTTTTATATATCTAAAGAGAAAAGAAAATCTTATTACTATTACAAACAGTACAAACTATATACTGACAAATAAAAATGCAAAATTAAGTGCAATGCTCGCGTATTATCTTATTAATTTGAATAATAATATGCATTATGAATTCTTACAATTTATAATTGCACTCAAATCTGTATTTTTTAAGAAATTTACTTTTGATAAGTTGAATTCAAGAAAATTCACTCATGCCAATTATATTGCATTTAAATTTATTATAAAAATATTGCTAGAATTAAAATTCTTTAAAATTGGTTTATATTAATTAAATTTAAGTGGGTTTTGCTTTATTAAGATTTAATCTAAATGTTATTTGTGAAGTTTTTAATCTAATTATGTCTTCTATGAAAAAAAAAAACAAAATTGCATTAACATAAAGAAAATAACAATTTCTTAAATTTTAATATAATTGTATTTTAAATTTTATTTAAAAGAAAATTTCACTATGCTTTACATTAAGACTAATCTTGTGAATCATATTAATGAATTTTTAATCCTAAAACTAAAAAAAGCATGTTACTAAATAATTCGTGAAAAAACTTAGATAAAATATTTTTATTTTTAATTAAATAAGTATAATACTCAACTTTATCAAATGCAAAAAAAAGTTTTAAAGTAAAAAAAAAAAGTACAAAGAGCATTTATCATTATTTGTAAATAAAAGAATCAAATAAAAAATCATTGAATTTGATTATCCAATTAAAACAAATAAAACATGTAAAATAATATAATTCTTCTTATAATTTCTTGAATTATTAGAGGATAAAATTAGAATATAAAAAAATTTTATTAAAAATTTGTTATTACACATTAGATCTTCTTTAATATTTTAACTTTGTATAAAAATTCAAATGAGCTTATTTCACAAAATAAAATTTTTAAAATTTTGAAAGGCAAACAAATTACTTATACTTTTGAAAAAAAACCTTTTAAATTAATGAATTTGTCAATAAATGATCATAAAGTTCATTATATGATATATATAATAAATTTTAATAATTAATTGTGATAATTGATTTTTCGGGCTTTCTTTACCTTTTCTTTTTTTTTTTTTTAATTTTTAAAATAATACTTATCTATTAATTGTATCTTTTTGGCTTTCTTTACCTTTTTATTTTCTTTGATTTTAAAAATAATATTTATCTATTAATTATGATAATTAATTATGTATTTTTAGCTTTTTTTATCTTTTCAATTTCTTCAATTTTAAAAATAATATTTATTTATTAATTGTTATCATTGATTGTATCTTTTGGGTTTTTTTTTTTTTTTTTACAATATTAAAGATAATATTCACTTGTTTAAAATTAGATTAATTGTGATCATTGATCATGTTTTTAAGGTTTTATTTGCCTTTTTATTTTTTAATTTTAATAAAATAATGTGTTTTTATTAATTGTGATATATTGATTTTTTTTTTTATCTTTTGATTTTTACCATTTTAAAGGGATATATATATTAAATTGATTGTGTATTGCTTTTTTTTTACCTTTTGGCTTTACCTTTACCTTTTCCTTTTTTTAAAATAATATTTATCTATTAATTGTGGGAATTTATTATTTTTTTTTACCTTTTGATTTTTTACTAGCAAGAAAAAAACAACTTTTTATTTTTCTTCAACTAAAAAAATAATATTTATTTATTAATTGTGATAATTGATTATATCTTTTGAACTTTTTTGTTTTTTAGTTTTTTATAATTTTAAAGATAGCATTCACTTATTTAAATTTGGATTAACTATGATCAATGAACATACTTTTTGGGCTTTATTTTCCTTTTGATTTTTTTATTTTAATAAAAATAATGTTTGTTTATTAATTGTGATAATTGAATTTGTTTTTTGGTTTTTCTTTCTTTTTGATTTTTCACCATTTTAAAGCGATATATATTATATTAATTGTATAAATGTTTTTATATTAATGCAAATTATATGAAAAAGATAGTATTAATAAATGTATGTATATATATGTTTTCATATAATTTGTATTATATGTATTTAATAAATTTTATAACATGAATAAAAAAAATGCATAAAATTTGCTAAGGGTAGAAGGATATATTTACAATAATAGTCATACAAATATAAATTTCATTATAATAATTTATTTAATATATAATTTTTTAATAAATTCATTATAATAATAGATATATTTAGTTTTTAATTTTAAATAATATATTACAAATTTGATCTTACACATATGAGTTAAAAAACCTAGTTGAGTGATATAAAACATTTATAACGATAGAATATCATTAAAAGTATTCTTCTAAATAGTATATATTTTTATTTGTTATAAACTAAATTTTGTATAAAAAATTATAGTGGATGTTGAAAATTACCAATATACAATTTAACTTCAAGAGTTATCAATTTCTAAAAGAATGATGTACAAAAAATTTAAAATAAAATAAGAGATTTTAATAAATTAAGTATGCTTAAATAATGTAAAAGGTAAAAAACTCATTATTCAATATTGATTATTAAATTTATTTATTTTTCCAAAGAAGAAACAATTTTTTAATAAAGGTATCAATCTTATGAGAAAAAAGAAATTAGTTCCTAAGAGGTTAAAAGGTTCCTTAAAATATTTTCACTCAATGTTTTATTTTACTATAAATAAAACTATTATATTTTAAATGATGAAATTTGTGAATTTGACGTTAAATCTTTAGTGTTGATTTGACTTCAAATTTATTTAATAGGAAAATTTTCAACCTTTCTTTTTAGTTATACTTGTACCTTTTATAAATGAAAATTTATATGAAAATTTGTAGTTTAAACCTGAGTTTTAAGTCATGGATGTGGAGGAAAAAAAATGTAAAATACAATTATCTTTACGTTAATTAATAAAAACATAAATTGCCTAAGAATTTAAGATCTTTGGCTTGATTTTAAACCCACTAATCAATGCTACGTTTAGGAAAAACAATTCTCATTGACAAATTTAAAACATTCTTTTGATAAAAATTAAATTGAGAAAGAAATATAAAAAAGTTAATAAATTTAGTGAATGTTTCAATTATGGGTTTTTGAATTAGCATTAAACCCCAATAATTGATTAAGTACACATATATTTATAATATTAATATTTTTATGTGTCTTTTCTTTATATTTTTAAAGTGAGAATTCAAATGAAAATAAGTTATTCCTATAATTTGTGTTTTCAATTATGAGAGTGAATGAAAAAAAATAAAAAAAAAAATATTTAAGATATTGTTTGAGAATAATTAATTTACAAATAAATATGAAAATAAATAAATAAATTTAATTAACCTTAAGATTTCTGAAATTGACATTAAATCTTTAAAATCCAGTCAAGTTTATATATATATATATATATATAGATATACATATATTTAATATGATGTATCCACTTTGTATTTTGCTTAAAAAAGTTTTTACTATATAAAACATCGCTCTAATCAGTATTTTAAATTAAGCAATATGTGCATAAATGGAAAATTAAAAATATTTAGTTAACCAAGTTAAGATGTTGCTTTATTAATAGTAAATTACAAAGAATACATAAAAAATAAATAAAATTTATTATGATTTTTATAGGATTTATCAATGTTATACTAAACCCCTAATTTCCATTCAAATTCATATGTTGTATGAACACTTTTTCAAATAGTTTTTATATGTATGTTATCTTTCTTTAAAAAACTACACAAAATTTATCATTAAATCTTCCCTTGAAACTCATGTGTTTAAGCAATTATTGTATAAGAAAATAAATATATCAATTTTTGTTAATCAAGTTAAGTCATTGTTTCAATAAAAATATTAAATTGAAAAATAGTAAAGTAAATGAATTCAATTGTAAGATTTATGAACCTTAATGTATTTAATATTAAAATTTTCAGTTTCCTTTTTGTACGTTTGTGCCTTTGAAAAGCAAAAATCTACAAAAAAAATTTATTATTATAACTAAATCATTACCATTCAATAACTATGTTTAACGAAAGAATATAATGACATAAAGTAAAAATAACCATAAATATTTTAACTAAATATTTTGGTATAATTTTTTTTTATCCAACAAATCTCATCCCTTTGATTCCACTAAAGACCTCTAAAATAAAAGTACTAAAATCTAATTGTTAATTAGTAAAAACAAAAAAATAAATTTTTATTCTTAGAGATTTCAGTTGAGGATTTTATTTTACGTCAAAATTGTTGATTTTATTATTATTGTTGTTGCTGTTGTTGTTTTATTATTATTATTATTATTATTATTATTATTATTATCAAATCATGTTAATGGCCAAAAAGTATTTTACTTTTTTATTAGTAATATTTAATGTAAAAAAATTATAAAGAAATGGATAAAATTTTTGAAAGAAATATGGATTTTTATATATCCATAATCTCAAATTACAAAGAAGGCTAATTTTTTTTGGACCGCTTGAAATTATAGCATGATAAATAATCAAATAATTATGGAGAAGTTTTATTTACTCTCCACAAATTAAATAAATAAAATCTTTTCAATCTTTTTACTATTTTATTTAAAAAAATTATGGGTTACTGATAGAGTTTTTAGGAAGACAAACAAATCAATAAAATAAAATTATAACTTTAAATTTAAGATTAAAATATTAAAATGTTAAATATATTGAAAATAATTATCCATAAACTATATAAATATACATGAATGTAATTGCAAGTGTAATAGATGCACATTTCATTTTTTAAATACTACAAATTTAAAGAAAAATTCCTTCATTTTGAATTGCATTTATTTCACAAAACGGATCAATTTTATAAAGATGTTGTACATGATGTATTATAAAATTATAAAAATTATATGATTATTGTAGTCATATTATAACTTGTTTAATTAGTTTTATCTTTGTAAAACTTTATATATCATTTAATTAATTTTAAAAGTTTAAAAGAGAAAAGAGAAAATAACTTATCCAAAAGATGAATAATGTTTTTTATTGAGGAAAAAACTATATTGATATTGAGTTTTTAAAGAATCTTACATTGCTTCCTTAATATAAAAAAATCAAATTATAATCACATATAGAAACCATCAAAAGTCAAAAGAAATCTTCTAAAAAATATATAAATATGTTAACAATATAAATGAATATGACAAAATAAAATATCAATATTCTATTGTTTAATTATCACATGAAAAGTATGAAAGAAAGAAATGAAGAAATAAGATCAATAAATAGATTTTAAAAATGGGATAATAAAAGATATTAAAATCTTATCGAAACATTGAAAATTGGGTAAATTTGGGTATCACCTTCCATAGTTAATGAGATCATATATTATCAAAAATTTAAAATTCTTATAAAAAGTCCAACACAATATAAAAATTGAAAAAAGAAGCAAATTTTTATGTTAACTTGATTCCATGAAAATAAGATGCAAACAAAATATTAATATGTACTTTCTAAATAAAATGAAAAGTATAATACATTTGACAACCAACCTTTCAAACATCATTGCAACAATTAATTTATTGCTAAAAAAAAAAGAAATTCAAAAGTCACAAGCAAAAATGAACTCTAAATGTGTCTTAAATGTTGAACAGATAAATTTGAATGGTAAAAACATCGATCATGGATCATATAAAAATAAAATTATAAAGATGCAATAAGAGAATGCTAATAAACTTCATAGTTAGTAACATGCTACATATAAAAATCTAATATATATATATATATACATGTATATATAAGATTGTAAGCATTTATATAATCCAAAAAAAAATTCAATAATCATAAATAAACAATATAAAAAATAATATTCATGCCTATGATTGAACCAAAAAAATATTAAAATGAATCACAAATAAGAAAAAAGCATGACAGGAATAGAGCAAAAAGCATATGTATACCTTTTTATCAATCAATATCATGTTATACTAACAAGTTATTTAGTCTTATAATTATAAATATCTCATAATCGACAAACATAATTTTGACCATTTAATCATTTTTTAAAAGATAA
>NW_019167860.1:3054197-3086040 GCF_002303985.1 Durio zibethinus | reverse complement strand
AATAAAATAAAAAAGAATGTTCATTGGCCAAAAAAAAAATATATATTGAATATCCTGCCACAAATTGATCAGTAAGAATCATCAAAGAGTACAAGGTTCCACAGAAAAAAAAAAAAGTTGACTACTCAATTTATTTTATTTTATCTAAAAGTGTAATATAAATTATGTTAAATTTCTTACGCAAGTTACAATTACAAAATAAATAATAAGTATTTACCCAAAAAATATTTTCTTCTAATCTAAGCCTTTAGAATCTTAAAAATAAGCTTTAACTCCCTTCAATGGCTTTATGTAGTCGATTGGTTTTTCCTCTAATTATTTTGCAGTTTATAAAAAGAATGTTTTTATTCTTTTTTTTTTAATGAAATTTGATTAATTTTTACAGGAACGGAAGTGAAACTTCACAGATTCTTCTCTCATGCACCTCTCAACGAAAGGCTTCATCTACCCCAGGTATTACACTATGAATAGAATAATATTTTTATTAATTTTTTAAAGATAAATGAGTACACAAAATTTTCTTAATTATGAAAATGAATACTTGGATATATCGAACCCCTTCAAATTGAAGTCTTTCATATGTTGCCATAATCCTCGTATGAAATCAAGTTTATCAAAAATCATTATTGCAACTAGCTCAATGAATGTTTGTAAACACAAGAACTGCACAACGATAGCATGTATAAGCTATAATCTATAATATTTATAAAACACAAAAACTTTTGAATTGACAAAAATGATACTTTCATTTATTTTATTTTTAAATTCTTTATATATTATAAAATATTAATAAAATTTATTCAATTTATAAATAAAAATTTTAATTCTATATTAAAAAGTTTTATTAAATGAATTTATTCGAATTAATAAGATTTATCAAATTTATAAATGTGAACTCTAATTCAATATAAACAATTTATACGATGTTAATGCATGTAAGTTGTTAATTTGTAAACTTCAGTTATTTTTACATGAGAACTTCTAAATGCACCTTTTTTTTTTAATTTTTATGCTAAAAATTTTTATGACAAAATATTTATTAATAAAATTACTTAATTATTTTTATTAAAATTATTTTTCTCTCATTAATTTTTGTTTTATAGTGCATCCAGAAATAATATTCAAAAAGTTAAAAAATTTTCAAAAAAATGTATATTTGAAAGACTTTAAACTTTCTATATATATATTTTTTGAAAAATTTTTTAAATTTATAAATATGCATTTTTGGAAAGTTTGAAATTTTGATGACCTGTCATTTGTTGGAAAACTTTATGCAAGTGGTCGCCTCCAAACTTTTGACTTCCCTTTCTTATCCAGAATGTTTACAGGATCTGATGAACATTATTGTTTTTAATTTTGGTTAAGTATAAAAATTTTAAAGTTCTAAAATTATATTTTTAAAAACTTTTAAAGTTTTCAGAAATAGGTCAATGGAAATTAGAAATAGTTCAATGGGAAATTAGATGGTAAGGAATTCAGGTTACGTTTGTGCCATGAAGATGTCTTGAGCTAATAATACTTGTAGATCATTAATTTAGTATAGAGTCTGTTGTGATCAGATGTACTACCCGCTTTTTAAGTTATGGTATACAAGTCTCTTGGCTTTCTACCTGATTCTAATTCTGTTGGAAATTCAAATTAGGAACAAAACGCCACATTTGCTATTCTGACAGTCAAAATGTCACTGTCTATATAGGAGTTGCGAATTCCGCGCTATTCTGACGGACAAACTGCACTGTTTTAGATAGGACATCAAATCTGTGGCAGATATTGACTTGAAATGTAAGTTATGCAATTTTTTGGGAGTTATTTTTTGTAAAATTAAATCGTAACATTTAATAAATTAAAGTCTATAATATTTTACAAATTAGTGTAAACTGTAACATTTAATATTAAATCAATTTTAGAATACTAGCAATATGCCACTAAAGATAATAAGATCTCGTTTAAGTGGCAAAAAAATATCATAATCTTAAAGAGAAATCATGAGCAATCATACATTAATTGTGTACTAAAATTCAATTTGAAATATAAATATTCATACCACATTCAAATCATAAAATATTTTTTATAAGACAAAATCCTAACATCTTACAGATTTATATGAACTTGACACAAAACCTGAGGGTATTGGCTTTCTTAGTGCCTCAGTGCTATTTCTACATGCTACGAGTAATTGGAGATATTTCTTTTTTCTCCTCAAGGATCAACATGATTTTGTAATCTGCATATTGGATTTGTTTTTCCGATCCTATCAAAATGGCATGTCTAAGATCAAAACATAAAGGAAGTAATTTTCATTGCTAGACTCCCATATAAGTAGGCTGCAATCAAGATTGTATGTTCAAAGGCCTCAATTAGAACAGTCTTCTCATCCTTCATTATCCTATCACTGGTTCTACAACAAATTGCAAGAAAAATGTATATTAATGAAACACAGAAGCAGGGAAATGAGATAAATATTTCCCAGTTTTCCTTTTCATCACGAATAGAACAATTACATGTTCACTTTAACCACTACAATATGCTTTCCTCAAATTTATGCCAATTGTGTTCTAACTTCTAAAATTTGAAAGCAACCTTCCAAGTTTTCAAGTGAACTACTTTCAGCCAAGAGCTTTGTTGGTGTTAAACTCATCTATTCCTAGTCTTGACAAACTTTGGCCTTGAAGCCTTTTTCTCCATCTTTTCCCTTTTCTTGCGAGTCTTTTCATCCTCCACCTCTCCCTAATTCACACACATTCATACAAAAAACTATTTTCAGTATATGAATTTTACTATTACCTGAAAAGGTGGTAAAAAGAGTATGAAGATGTGGACATACCTCTGAACCTTGTGATAGAAATCCTCTAATGAACCCAAAAGATTTATATGCTCCAAATGCTGGTATCTGAAAAGTAACAATTAACTCCTTAATATTTTGGCATTATCTTATTTGTTCCATCTAAGTGAGTTACAAAAGATTCCACCACAGAATTAAGGAATTGTTAGTGAATGCATATTTGCATAAAACTTTCCATTGGCAAATGCTTGTTCTTAAAGACTCGTATCATCTTAAGATCCTAAGACACAATTTCTTTTGGTTGGACTCCTAGAAAAACCTGGTAAATGACTAAAAGATATGCACTTACCAATAGCACATCAAATCAAGTTTCTTGTCCACAAAAACAGAAATGCCTAAATAAACAATCCTAGAGACAAACATTAATATTCTAGGAGAAACTGTCAACAGAAAAATCATTACTCGAGAAGTTCATGCAAAACATGATCCCTCCACCAATAAGCAAAAGCCTTCTGGTCTCGACATAGCATTAAATAGATCTCCACACAACTATGTCATTCATAATAGGAGTCAACACAATTTAACAATTAGATCAGCTACTCTTTGATGCACGTCTGATAGAAAGGAGATGACTATTAAAAGCCAATCCTAGAGGACTGCTCTAGAACTATTAAATTGATTTCAAAACTTAGTACCAGCAGAAATTTGCTCATTACCTTCAGCGGCACTGAGCACTAAAACATTTCAAGAAAGATGACAGGCTACAAAACAATAGTAGCAATTCAGAAACCACTGTAAATTGAAAATTAGTTTTTTCAATGGAACATCTATTTAAGCCATTTGATGAGCTAAAAGGCAAAACATTTCCTGGTAGTACTGTGTCAGGGCAACTTACGACCAAAAGAGCAGCCCTAACAAATTTATTTGTTGGCTAGTTAACCACCCAAGGACCATGGGATGATATTAAGCAGCAGATATGGAGCTACTCTACCTAATTACATTCTCCTAGTTAAATGAGATTAGCAAAATTTCTTCCACAAATTTCACTCCTGCATATTTTTCCCCTAGATATTGACATTTTCACTCCTTCACATTCCCTTCTCAAGAAAATGTAAAGGCGGATAAGCATTAGGTCAACTTCCTCCCCATACTATAAAATGTCTTCCATTCAAAACGCAGATCAAAGGATGGAAGTATCAGATTGGTCTTTCTATAAGCAGACAAAACAAATAGAACTCACCACCAAAAATGTATACCAAAACTTTTCAGAGATGATGGACGTCAGTTGCACGAAACTTGTAATGTAGATTACATCATGTAAATAGCTGCAAGAAACGAGCAATTGTAAGTTGGAGAATATTTAGTACATGGAGAAAAAATACAGATTTTAAGACAATAGATTGAATCAATTCATAATGTCAAAAAAACTTAGATACAAACAAAAATATTTAAACTATCCAGCTAATAAGTAAATGAAATTATTGGCAGTTAAGAATGTCTGATTTCACAGTTTAAAACATACACAGGATATTCTCTACAAAAGGTGTCTTCTCCTGCCCTCCCATCCTCCTCTCCTCTTCTTATTCCTAAGTGTTTGAATCAAGTAAGATGATTTTCTCCTTTTCTGAACACTTATAAACAAACACAATCATCATGACTAACATTGGCATGGAATTGTACATTATTCACAAGCAACAAAAAATATCTCACTCTTTCCCATAATAAGCATACAGTCTAATTATATTATTGGCATAGAATTGTAGTTTATTCATAAGCAACAAAAAATATCACTCTTTCCCATAATAAGCATACAGCCCTGTTATATTATGACTCAAGTGATTATATCATAGCTAATCATAGCTGCCTATATACAATAAAAAGATCCACATTAAAAGGAGAAAACTAGAACATCTCCAATAAACAAGTAAAGTAACTCAGAAGTTAAAGAAACAGGTAAATGAATAAGGGCAGCCAAAATATATGATCTAAGACCTACATTTCTTGCATTTCGCCCTGCCACTTTTGGAAAAACCAAATCAGCAGCTCCTCTGACACAGCGTCAGTAGAAAAATCAATGGAAAATAGAGAGAATAAAGAGAAAAAATAAAAAGAATATTTGGGAAATCTCAAATCTGTATTCAAATTCTCATAGAAAAAAAGAATAAAACACTAACAAGTCACCAATAAAGTATTATATTAGCTCTCATAACCTAATATAAAGCCCATATAAATAAAGCCAAAACAAACTAATAATGACATTCTGTCTGAGGTAGCTAAGACAAGAATCCTTAGACAGTGCTCCTTCATTACATGCATTGCCTCATTTACAAAAAATTAGAATAAGTAGTCAGAATGGTCCTTCTTACCAAGCTCCTCCTAATATATCAAGAAAAAAAAAAAAAAACCCTACATTGAAATTAAGGGCAAAATGGGTAAAACATTGAACAAGGACATACCCACATATTCCACCAGTACTCATATCAAATCCACCATCAAGAAGCTCTCCATCATCAGCATAGGCAGGTTTTGCCATCTGGGCAAGTTGTTGATAGGGGATAAAGTAAGCAACAGATGTCAGAAGTAGACCAACCCAATGTTTCCATGTGAATGAGGAATGGAAGATCAGCATCCTAACCAAGATGTATATAATCTAGATAAACAGAAAATTAGGATGTAAACCCAATAAAATAAGATAGTTAACAAGTACATAATGCAACTATCAAGACAAGAAAAATAGATAGTACTTAAAACCCAACAACAACCCCTCCCCCTCTTTCATTCACATCAACAAAAAATTAACAGAAACTGCAAGAATTTCAATGTGGTTGTATGTCAAACAAAGGCTAACTACGACAAATTTTCATAGACTACAAATGAAGATGCACAATGTTCAACTAAGGCAAATACATACTACATAGTGCAGTTTTGTTGCTACAGATTAATAAAGAAAAAAATTGTTGTTAAAAGCCACCGAGATAAACACTAAGAATAGGTTCCAACTTCCAACGGTTATGACTTACAAGATCACCATTCTTTAGTAACCGAGCTAACACTTAATTGATCTATGTCTGTGCACTAACCATCACCAGTGGGTTACCAGGTTAACATGACTAGCTACAACTTTCAAAGTTATTACTTTTCGATTTTACGGTCATAACGTATGCATATACACATAAACACATGTAGCTGGAGACGTGCAGCCGTACTACTATTGGATTGATTTAACTGTGAACTACGGGCGCATTTCCAATATGTACAGAAATTGGAAATTTTCAATATAATTAAATTCAAAATGAATCAATGCCAATCTATAACTTTTAAGTTTTCCTTTCTTGATTGTGCATCATAATGTTATCACTTGAGCATAAGCGCACTTACTAAGGCATTCATTCATAAACATAATTAATCAGAATCTAACACTTTCAATTAATTTCAAAATAAGCAAACGTAATTCAAGTAGGATTTCAAGAATTGGGAGAAATAATAATAAGACGATGAGAACGTACATTGCAGGCAATGATGAGGCGACGGAGATTGGCCATATGGCGAGTATTCTCTTCCTTGCGCTTCTTGGCACCTTGCTTTGCCATTTCTCCCTCTTTTCAGGAGTGGTCAACGAGTTTTTGACTCCGCAGAACCCTAACGAAGATCACCCTCTTGAAGAGAAGAACCCAAGTGGAAAGGAGAGGAAAGTGATGAAGCCTTTAGAGCGATAATTTCCACTTCGACTCCTTTCGGTAAAAGCCCAAACCGATGGGGTTTTCTAGGCCCAACCCATGAATCTGCCAACAGATTATTATGCTTAAAAAATTTTATTCAAGAAATAATTCCAAAATTTGTATTTGATACATTATTATTTTTCTTAAAAATTGTAAAAAAAAAAACTTAAAGATGATAATATAATACTTTGTTATGAAAATACTTTTCTTAAAATAGTACTATAGCATCTCCCTTCCATATATTTTTATCGCGTGTTCTTTATTTTTATCTCTTTTTCTCCCTCTCCTTTTCACATCATTTAACTCTTATGCAATGTTTAAATAAATAGTAATAAAAGAAAGGAAAGGAGAAGAAAAGAAAAAAAAATTTAAAAGAAAAGAAAGGATATAATACCTCTTGTTTGGATACCTTTAAACTTTGAAAGTTGTTTATTTGTTAACTAGAAACAAAATTCCCTTTTTGTCTTATTTTTTTAAAATTGTAGATTCTTTATATTATGATATATGTAATTTTTATATTTCAACATTTATTATTACTTTGAAAAAAATAGTTTTATATTAGGTTTTTTACACTTGTGCTCTAATTAATTTCATAATTAGATAACATTAGAATTTATAAAATTTTGATAATTATATCATTTTATATTGTAACATTAATATCATATTTATTTCTTTTTATAATATTGTACTTTAATTTTAAATATAAACATATAAATCTCAATAGTAAAGATGGATTAAATTGTTCATTTTACCATAACATTTGAATACAAATGCTAGCTTTATTGTTCTTTTAGTTTTTTGATATATGAACAAGATTTTTTTTTGTCACATATTTATACTATTTGAATTTTATTTTTTTAGATAAACAATGAGTTTTATATATCTAAAGAGAAAAGAAAATCTTATTACTATTCCAAATGGTACAAACTATATACTGACAAATAAAAATGCAAAATTAAGTGCAATGCTCGCGTATTATCTTATTAATTTGAATAATAATATGCATTATGAATTCTTACAATTTATAATTACACTCAAATCTATATTTTTTAAGAAACTTACTTTTGATAAGTTGAATTCAAGAAAATTCACTCATGTCAATTATATTGCATTTAAATTTATTATAAAAATATTGTTAGAATTAAAATTCTTTAAAATTGGTTTATATTAATTAAATTTTAAGTGGGTTTTGCTCTATTAAGATTTAATCTAAATGTTATTTGTGAAGTTTTTAATCTAATTATGTCTTCTATGAAAAAAAAACAAAATTGCATTAACATGAAGAAAATAACAAGTTCTTAAATTTTAATATAATTGTATTTTACAATTTATTTAAAAGAAAATTTCACTACACGTTACATTAAGACTAATCTTGTGAATCATATTAATGAATTTTTAATCCTAAAACTAAAAAAAGCATGTTACTAAATAATTCGTTAAAAAACTTAGATAAAATATTTTTATTTTTAATTAAATAAGTATAAGACTCAACTTTATCAAATGCAATAAAAAGTTTTAAAGTAAAAAAAAATATAGTACAAAGAGCATTTATCATTATTTGTAAAATAAAGAATCAAATAAAAAATCATTGAATTTGATTATTCAATTAAAACAAATAAAAAATGTAAAATAATATAATTCTTCTTATAATTTCTTGAATTATTAGAGGATAAAATTAGAATATATAAAAATTTTATTTAAAAATGTGTTATTACACATTGGATCTTCTTTAATATTTTAACTTTGTATAAAAAATTCAAATGAGCTTATTTCACAAAATAAAATTTTTAAAATTTTGAAAGGCAAACAAATTACTTATACTTTTGAAAAAAAAAACCTTTTTAAATTAATGAATTTGTCAATAAATGTATCCATTAATGATCATAAAGTTAATTGTATGATATATATAATAAATTTTAATAATTAATTGTGATAATTGATTTTTTGGGCTTTCTGTACCTTTTCTTTTTTTTTTAATTTTAAAAATAATACTTATCTATTAATTGTATCTTTTTTGCTTTCTTTACCTTTTCATTTTCTTTGAATTTAAAAATAATATTTCTCTATTGATTATGATAATTAATTATGTATTTTTAGCTTTTTTTATCTTTTCGATTTCTTCAATTTTAAAAATAATATTTATTTATTAATTGTGATTATTGATTGTATCTTTTGGGTTTTCTTTTTTTTTTTTTGTTTTTTACAATATTAAAGATAATATTCACTTGTTTAAAATTAGATTAATTGTGATCATTGATCATGTTTTTAGGTTTTATTTGCCTTTTATTTTTTTAATTTTAATAAAAATAATGTGTTTTTATTAATTGTGATAATTGATTTTTTTTTATCTTTTGATTTTTACCATTTTAAAGATATATATTAAATTGATTGTGTATTGCTTTTTTTTGCCTTTTGGCTTACCTTTTCGTTTTTTAAAATAATATTTATCTATTAATTGTGATAATTTATTATTGTTTTTTACCTTTTCATTTTTTACTAGCAAAAAAAAAAAAAACTTTTTATTTTTCTTCAACTAAAAAATAATATTTATCTATTAATTGAGATAATTGATTATATCTTTTGAATTTTTTTGTTTTTATGTTTTTTATAATTTTAAAGATAGTATTCACTTATTTAAAATTGGATTAACTATGATCAATGAATGTACTTTTTGGGCTTTATTTGCCTTTTGATTTTTTTATTTTAATAAAAATAATGTTTGTTTATTAATTGTGATAATTGAATTTGTTTTTTGGTTTTTTTTTCTTTTTGATTTTTCACCATTTTAAAGTGATATATATTATATTAATTGTACAAATGTTTTTATATTAATGCAAATTATATGAAAAGATAGTATTAATGCATGTATGTATATATATGTTTTCATATAATTTGTATTAATATGTATTTAATAAATTTTATAACACGAATAAAAAAAATGCATAACATTTGCTATGGGTAGAAGGATATACTTACAATAATAGTCCTACAAATATAAATTTCATTATAATAATTTATTTAATATATAATTTTTTTAATAAATTTCATTATAATAATAGATATATTTAGTTTGTAATTTTAAATAATATATTAAAAATTTGATCTTACAACATATGAGTTAAAAAACCTAGTTGAGTGATATAAAACATTTATAACGATAGAATATCATTAAAAGTATTATTCTAAATAGTATATATTTTTATTTGTTATAAACAAAATTTTGTATAAAAAATTTTAGTTGATGTTGAAAATTACCAATATTACAATTTAACTTGAAGGGTTATTAATTTCTAAAAGAATGATGTGCAAACAAATTTAAAATAAAACAAAAGATTTCAATAAATTAAGTATGCTTAAATAGTGTGAAAAAGGTAAAAAAAACTCATTATTCAATATTAATTATTAGATTTATTTATTTTTCAAGAGAAGAAACAATTTTTTAATAAGGTATCAATCTTATGAGAAAAAAGAAATTAGTTCCTAAGAGGTTAAAAGGTTCCTTAAAATATTTTTCACTCAATGTTTTATTTTACTATAAATAAAACTATTATATTTAAATGATGAAATTTGTGAATTTGACGTTAAATCTTTAGTGTTGATTTGACTTCAAATTTATTTAATAGGAAAATTTTCAACCTTTCCTTTTAGTTATACTTGTACCTTTTATAAATGAAAATTTATATGAAAATTTGTAGTTTAAACCTGAGTTTTAAATCATGGATGTAGAGGAAAAAATGTAAAAAAACAATTATCTTTTTGTTAATTAATAAAAGCATAAATTACCTAAGAATTTCAAATCTTTTGCTTGATTTTAGACCTACTAATCAATGCTACGTTTAGAAAAAATTATTCTCATTGACAAATTTAAACTATTCTTTTGATAAAAATTAAATTGAGAAAGAAATATAAAAAAAGTTAATAAATTTAGTGAATGTTTCAATTATGGGTTTTTTGAATTAGCATTAAACCCCAATAATTGATTAAGTACACATATATTTATAATATTAATATTTTTATGTGTCTTTTCTTTATATTTTTTAAAGTGAGAATTCAAATGAAAATAAGTTATTCCTATAATTTGTGTTTTCAATTATGAGAGTGAATGAAAAAAAATAAAAAAAAAATATTTAAGATATTGTTTTGAGAATAATTAATTTACAAATAAAATATGAAAATAAATAAATAAATTTAATTAACCTTAAGATTTCTGAAATTGACATTAAATCTTTAAAATCCAGTCAAGTTATATATATATATATATATATATATATACATATATTTAATATGAATGTTATCCACTTTGTATTTTGCTTAAAAAAGTTTTTACTATATAAAACATCGCTCTAATCAGTATTTTAATTAAGCAATATGTGCATAAATGGAAAAATAAAAATATTTATTAACCAAGTTAAGATGTTGCTTTATTAATAGTAAATTACAAAGAATACATAAAAAAATAAATAAAATTTATTATGATTTTTATAGGATTTATCAATGTTATATTAAACCCCTAATTTCCATTCAAATCCACATATTGTATGAACATTTTTTTAAATAGTTTTTATATGTATTTTATCTTTTTTTAAAAAATTACACAAAAATTTTATCGTTAAATTTTCCCTTGAAACCCATGTGTTTAAGCAATTATTGTATAAGAAATAAATATATCAATTTTTATTAATCTTTCAATAAAAATATTAAATTGAAAAATAGTAAAGTAAATGAATTCAATAGTAAGATTTATGAACCTTATATGTATTTAATATTAAAATTTTTAGTTTCCTTTTTGAATGTTTGTGCCTTTGAAAAGAAATAATCTACAAAAAAAAAAGAATATTATTATAACTAATCATTACCACTTAATGCCTATGTTTAACGAAAGAATATAATGACATAAAGTAAAAATAACCATAAATATTTTAACTAAATATTTTGGTATAATTTTCTTTTATCTAACAAATCTCATCCCTTTGATTCCACGAAAGACCTCTAAAATAAAAGTACTAAAATCTAATTGTTAATTAGTAAAAAACAAAAAAATAAATTTTAGAATATTCTTAGAGATTTCAATTGAGGATTTTATTTTACGTCAAAATTGTTGATCTTATTATTATTGTTGTTGTTGTTGTTGTTATTATTATTATTATTATTATTATTATTATTATTATCAAATCATGTTAATGGCCAAAAAGTATTTTACTTTTTTATTAGTAATAATTTAATGTAAAAAAAATTATAAAAAAATGGATAAAAAATTTGAAAGAAATATGGATTTTTAAATATCCATAATCTCAAATTACAAAGAAGACTAATTTTTTGGATCTCTTGAAATTATAGCATGATAAATAATCAAATAATTATGGAAAAGTTTTATTACTCTCCACAAATTAAATAAATAAAATCTTTTCAATCTTTTCACTATTTTATTCAACAAAATTATGGGTTACTGATAGAGTTTTTAGGAAGACAAACAAATCAATAAAATAAAATTATAACTTTAAATTTACGATTAAAACATTAAAATGTTAAATATATTGAAAACAATTATCCATAAACTATATAAATATACATGAATGTAATTACAAGTGTAATAGATACACATTTCATTTTTTAAATACTAAAAATATAAAGAAAAATACCTTCATTTTGAAATACATTTATTTCATAAAACGGATCAATTTTATAAGGATGTTGTACATGATATATTATAAAATTATAAAAATTATATGATTATTTTAGTCATATTATAACTTGTTTAATTAGTTTTATCTTTGTAAAACTTTATATATCATTTTAATTAATTTTAAAAGTTTAAAAAAGAAAAGAGAAAATAACTTATACAAAAGACGAATAATGTTTTTTGTTGAGGAAAAAACTATATTGATATTGAGTTTTTATAATAATCTTACATTGCTACCTTAATATAAAAAAAATCAAATTATAATCATATATAGAAACCATCAAAAGTCAAAAGAAATCTTTAAAAAATATATAAATATGTTAACAATATAAATGAATATGACGAAATAAAATATTAATATTCTATTGTTTAATTATCACATGAAAAGTATGAAAAAAAGAAATGAAGAAATAAGATCAATAAATAGATAAAAAAGAGAAAAACATGGGATAATAAAAGATATTAAAATCTTATCGAAACATTGAAATATGGGTAAGTTTGGGTAGTACCTTCCATTGTTAATGAGATCATATATTATCAAAATTTTAAAATTTCTATAAAAATTCCAACACAATATAAAAATTGAAAAAAAAAAAAGCAAACTTTTATGTTGACTTGATTCCATAAAAAAAAAAAAGATACAAACAAAATATTAATATGTACTTTCAAAATTAAATCAAAAGTATAATACTATTGACAACCAATCTTTCAACCATCGTTGCAACAACTAATTTATCGCTAAAAAAAAAAGAAATTCAAAAATCATAAGCAAAAATAAATTTTAAATGTGTCTTAAATGTTGAACAAGTAAATTTGAATTATTAAAACATCGACCATGGATCATACAAAAATAAAAATTATAAAGATGCAAACATAACGAGAATGCTAATAAACTTCATAGTTAGTAACATGCTACATATAAAAAATCTAATATATATATATATATACACACATATATATAAGATTGTAAGCATTTATATAATCCAAAAAAAAATTCAATAATGATAAATAAACAATATAAAAAATAATATTCATGCCTATGATTGAACCAAAAAAATATTAAAATGAATCACAAATAAGAAAAAAGCATGACAGGAATAGAGCAAAAAGCATATGTATACCTTTTTATCAATCAATATCATTTTTATACTAACAAGTTATTTAGTCTTATAATTATAAACATCTCATAATCGACAAACATAAATTTTGACCATTTAATCATTTTTTAAAAGATAATTATCAACTGTAATATATTCTAATTTGTTACTAGTTAAGCTAATTAAACTAAAAAAAAGGATAATGGTAAAAAAATAAAAAGTTATAAAAATGCAAACCCTAAAAAATACATCAATCGACTAATAAACAACTTGAAATGCCAAAAAAGTCATAGATCATGATTAAAAAATTAAAAATTATAATAATAAACAAATCTCATGATAAGTAATTGGTTAATAGCCAATCTTAAAAGATAGAAAAAGATAATGGTAAAAAAAATAAAAAATTATAAAAATACAATGTTAAAAATTACATTAACTAACTAATAAACAAACTTGAAATGTCAAAAAAATATAGATTTAGATCATGATTGAAAAAATTATAAACTTATAAAATTATCAAAATGAAAGCACAATAAAAAAAATCTCATGATTAGTAATATGACAAACAAGAATTAGGGAAAAAAAATCTAATAGAGATTATGTTCTTATGATTATATGTTTTTATGGTTAGTAAAAAAACTCATTGTTTCATACTTTCTATCCCTTAACAATAGTTATCATGTTCTTATGATTATGTGTTTTGTAAAGGAAAAGAAATTCTTATACAACTTGCATGTCATTGTTAATTTATAGTTTACTTTTATGATGAGTTATTTAGAAAGAAAATATGTACATGTTATTGTTTAATTACACCATCTAACATTAACTTCTATTTGAATGCTAATTCTTATAGTTATATATTAAGCCATTGATAAAGTCATCATTTTCATTGATAAAGCCATTGATAAAATATATATTAATATAAAATAAATTATAAATTGATCCTACTAAAATAAAAATTTTAGATAAATGGACTGATTTAAATAAAAATTTAAGAATCAATATGTAATAAAATAAATAATTTGGAGCTAATATATAACTACTGAAAAATAAATATCACATAAAGAGTAGTTAAGACAAGAAAAATATTAATGCTATTTATGTGCTAGTTTTTTTTAATATTAAAATTAGTTTTGATTTTACCAATTATGACTGCTATTTTACAAAAAAAAAATCTTTATGAAATTATTAATATAAAAAAATTATAATCATATTCAAGTATTACATATAAAAAATCAATAAATTACATCAAATATATAAACCAACTAAACAATAAACCAGTATAAAGTTCGATCAAGTATACACATAATGACATTTGACATTCGATAATTATGTATATTGTAATATAATATATATATATATATATATATGGCTAATGTCTTATATGCGTGCACTCAAATTTCTTCTTTTTTTTTTTCTTGGGTATTAGATTTATAAAATAAAATTTTAGATTTTATTTAATATTATTATTGAAATTAATTTTTGCATTCAAAATTTATTTTTGACTCAAATGCAATGATAAATAATAAAAATTTTGATTTTTCAAATTAAAAACCTCTAAACAAAAAAATTTTCAAGAGATACTCTACGGTATTGTAAGATAAAATTAATTTTATTATCTTTATATTTTTAATACTTTATTATATATATTTAAATATTTAAATTACTTATATTATTTTATCATAATAATGTTAAAAACTTAAAATTTTTAATTATATTTTTTAAAAGTATTTTATCGATCCAACTTTTTTCAATTGTAAAAGCTACTTTAGTGAAATCTACCGTGACATCTCTATTAATTTTTGATTGGTTGATGTACTTCGTTAGAGCAATAATTGACCATCAGAATCATGTAAAGACGTGGGAAAATGATCTTTACATTATTTCAAAATGAGTGAAAAATTTTTATTATTTAATTTAAAAGTAATAAATATTTTTAATTAAATTTATGATTAATATTTATTTAAATTATTAAATTAAATTATTTTTATATTTTATATTTAATTTAAAATTATTAAATTTCAATTATAAATTTAGTTAAAAAACATTATTCATTAATAAAAATTTTTACTAATTTTTAAATAGATGGTGACGCAGCAGCCACATGGAAAGTGAACACCCAGTGTCCAATTTTTGTGGCGCTTGGTTTACGGGACGAGCATGGGGAAGCTGCAAAATCATTGGGGCCTACTTTTCCCTTTAGGGCCGATGACACGACGATTCACGAGACAACTTGTTTACATTATTCAAGATAAATTATTAATCAATGTATTAATTAAATGGATATTAAAAAATATAATTAATACTTTATTTTTTATTAAATTTAATAAAAATAATACGTTAAATTACATTTTAACTAATCTTAACCGATCTTCACCGCTGCCTACAGGCATCCAGACTCTTAATGGAACAAACTCTCCCAACTCCAAGAACCCAAAAAAAAAAAAAATCATTCTCTTGTTTTCAAATATTACTTTATGGTTTTTTTGTGTTTATTTTTATGAGTTTTTATGAATTTGAAATGTGTTTTATGTATTTTAAAGGTTTAAACAAGAGAATAAAAGAAAACAGAAGACAGGACAAAGAAGAAAATATTTTTTTTTTCGGTTAAAACAAACACAAGAAAATATTTTTTTCTAAAATCATCCAAACAAGAAAAAATTATTTATTTTCTAAAAAATATCTTCTAAAAAATCTTTTATTTTCTAGAAATTATTTTCCTACTTATCAAACGGAACCTAAAAGAAAGCCATCTCCTATTACATTTTTTTTTTTTTTGAAAAAATGAAACTTTAGTGGGCACAACGTAAAAGGCAATGAGTTGGTGTATTTGATAAACTCTTTCGATTTATAACCTTCATGCAATATATATATAGAGAGAGAGTTGTTTAATAAAATTTATATATTAATATAAGATAAATTATAAATTGATCTTACTAAAATAAAAATTTTAGATGAATTGACTCATTTAAATAAAAATTTAAGAATCAATATATAATAAAATAAATAATTTGGGGTTAATATATAACTACTGAAAAATAAAGATCACATTAAGAGTTGCTAAGACAAGAAAAATATTAATGATATTTATGTGCTAGTTTTTTTTTTTAATATTAAAATTAGTTTTGATTTTACCAATTATGACTGCAATTATACAAAAATAAATTTTTTTATAAATTTATTAATATAAAAAAATTATAATCATATTCAAATATTACATATAAAAAATGAAAAAATTACATCAAATATATAAACCAACTAAATAAACCAACATAAAGTTGGATCAAATATACACATAGTGACATTTGAGATCTTTTAATTGCTACTAAGCCAAAGTTTCAACGGCAATATACAAAAGAATCTTTCGACAATGAAAACGTTAAAATTTGATATCTAAACCAATATAATACAATACGATGAATAATTATTTGATTACATATATTGAAGAAATGTATTTGATATATTAGTGATGATTTTTGAAAACTCTTACAATTGTAAAAGACATCTTTATAATGGAGAAATTTTTTTGGATAATTACTTTTATATCGATAGTTGAATTTTTAAACTCTTCAAGCTAGATTAAATGATTGTTATATGTTTATTTAATAATTTAATAGTTTATAATTTTCTAAATATATCTTAATAAATAAACATTAATTCTTTAATCTTATTTATGAAATTAAAATTCCATTGTCATACTAGATAATAATTTTTTTTTTGCTATTTGTATTTAATTTTTGCAATGACATTGTTATTATTGAAAGATTTTGTATGAAAAATTTATATTCACATATTTTTATATTTTAAAAGATAATCTTGTAGTCTGCTTTATACGTTTTTTTTTTTTCATGGATTAAGAAATAAAAAGGCAATAAATGATTGAAAAAGAAAAAGAATATCATGTGTTTTAAAAAAAAGGAAATATAATTTTAAGAGATTTAATAAAAAAATAGATAAAAATATTACGAAAGAAGTGTAATTCCTTTTTTATTCCACTAAATAACATTTATGGCGACGTCACTAATTGTCGGTTTTATATTTTTTTATTATTTGATCAAAATTAAATTAATGTTTAATTTGAGTTAAAATAATATTTTTAATTTTAATTATTTTAATTCAAAAATTAAAAAAATAAAATTTATATTAATGAAAGTGAATCTTCTTTTTGAATATAAATATATATTAAATCTATAGATTTAATTAATACTACTTGATGGAAAAGCAGGTTGCTTTGTTTCACATGTTGGTGATTAAATAAACTTGGCTGTCTCACATGACAGATGCTTGCCTAAAAAATATTTATTTATTTTACATCGATGGAATAAGAAATTATAGGTATTAAATTTTAAAATTTAAATTTGTTAAATTTTATTTTATAAGAATAATCAAATAAATTAATTAAATTAAAATTAAAATTTTTATTTATTTATTTAATAATACTACTGCTGTATTAAGGAGAATAACTAATTTATTTTGTTTAGATGCATATTAGCCAAAAAAAAATAGCTAAAAAAAAACAATCATATTTAACGCTTCTTGAATGGTTGAAATTGCTGAGGTTGAGATGGACTTGTTCATGACAGCATATTCGATTTTGATAACCATGACAACAATTGTTATTAGTAGTATATTACTGTTACTACTAATGAAACTAAGTACTAAGCATCGCGGGTCTAACAAGTATAAGAATATTCTTAGCCATTGGTTTGTGGAAGGTGAATTTTTAGGGAGTATTTCACGTATAATTATTATAATATAATAAATTAATTATAATTTAAAATTATATAAAATTTATAAAAAATTTGTATTTATAAATGATAAATTTTTATATAATTTTTATTATAATTAAATAATTATATTATTATAATAAAAAATTATAAGTGATGTATTTCTAAATGATCACGTAACCACCCAAAATCCAACAATTATGGCTAATGTCTTGTATGCGTGCACCTAAAGTGCGGGCTTATTTCCTTTTTTTTTTTTTTTTATCTATTAGATTTATAAAATAAAATTTTAGATTTTATTTAATATTATTGTTGAAATTAATTTTTGCATTCAAATTTTATTTTTGACTCAAATGCAATGATAAATAATAAAAAATTTGACTTTTCAAATAAAAAAATTTTCAAAAGATACTCTACCGTTAAAAAGTATTTTAAGATAAAAATTATTTTATTATCTTTATAATTTTTAATACTTTATTATATATATTTAAATATAATTAATAATATTATTTATCATAATAATGTTAAAGGCTTAAAATTTTTAATTATATTTTTTAAAAATATTTTATCGATCCAATTTTTTTTGAATTCAAAAGGACAAAATCTTACGACAAAAGTAAAAAGAAAGAGATTAAGATTGAACTCTAATTTTATATATTTTAAAGATATTTTTAACCATTAAACGCGGACACTTATAGCGATCCAACTTTTTTCAATTGTAAAAGCTACTTTAGTGAAATCTACCCTGGCATCTCTATTAATTTTTGATTGGTTTATGTACTTCGTTAGAGCTATAATTGACCATCAGAATCATGTAAAGACGTGGGAAAATGATCTTTACATTATTTAAAAATGAGTGAAATTTTTTATTTTTTAATTTAAAATTAATAAATACTTTTAATTAAATTTATGATTGATATTTATTTAAATTATTAAATTAATATTTAATTTAAAATTATTAAATTTTAATTATAAATTTAATTAAATATTACTTATTCATTAATAAAAAATTTTACCAATTTTTAAATAGATGATGACGCAGCAACCACTAGAAAGTCAACACGCGGTGTCCAATTTTTGTGGCGCTTGGTTTGCGGGATGGGCATGGGGATGCTGCAAAATCATTGGGGCCTACTTTCCCCTTTAGGGCCAATGACACGACGATTCACGAGACAACTTGTTTACATTATTCAAGATAAATTATTAATCCATGTATTAATTAAATGGATATTAAAAAATAACTAATACTTTATTTTTTATTAAATTTAATAAAAATAATACGTTAAATAACATTTGAACTAATCTTAACCGATCTTCACCGCTGCCTACAAGCATCCAGACTCTTAATTGAAATAGTGAGTCAAAAACAGTGCTCAAGCTACGTGCAAATCCAGCCAAGTCGGAGATCTGGGACATCTCCACCTCGGAGGCTCCAATTTCTCCAATCTCTTTCTTTCTCTTTCTCTCTTTTTTTTTTTTTTTTTCCTTTTGTTGTTACCTGGGAGAGACGTCACCTGAAACTTGGTCGCTTATCTTCTCGATTCCACAACCGATAATCCAACAAATAAAATAAAACTCAACTTTTTTTTTTATATTCCCTGCCACAAAAAAACTTTTCCTTTTTTCCTCTTATTAGGAATTTCAGAAATTTACAAGCCCTCCAATTTGGTGGAGCCTCTTGAATCAGGTGCGCGGTTTTTTTATATGTATTTTTGCTCATTTCTTTTGCTGTTTATGAATAGTTCGTAGTCTTTTTTCTCATAATATTTTTTGAAAGCTGGAAATCGAACCATCAGGATCAACTGCGTTTAAGATTTCAATATATACTAATATCAAAGAAGAAAAAAGATTGTTAGAGCAGTTCCCTCCTTCCTTTCTCTTTTTGAAATTTCTATCATAGTCCGTTTTTTTTTTTTTTTTTTTGTTGATTTATTCGTGTTTTACGAGGGAGGTCAGTATTCACTTTTTTTTATTCATGCAAAATAATTATTCGTTAATTAAATATATTTTCTGTTTAATCACAGTGATATGCATTTATATTCTTATTCTTTCCAAAAAAAAGTTTATTTTCTTTTTAAATAATTCTTTTTAGTTTAAATCTGGAATTTATTCTGTTTCATATAATTGAAAGCTTTTCTTATTATTATTTTTTTATTTCAGGGAACTTGTATTGGCAGGAATTTTATAGCATTAAGCTCTTATTTGGTTGGAGCTACTTGTTGGGAGAATTATCTTTTTCATTGAAAATGAGAGCGGCTGTTCGATCAGTTCGCAACCTGAGATCAGCTTTTGGACATCAAAGGAATAGTAATTCAACTGCTTTTGTAAGAAGGCGAATTCATTTAATTGAAAGCAATTCTATTTCTGTTTATAGACTGCCTGACAATGCCGAAATCTATAGAATTTTGTTACGTACATTTTCTATGTCAAAAGCTTTCTCAACAGATGCTGCTGCTAAAGTTAATATCACAGGTTCTATTCCATTTCATTTGTTTTTTTTTTAATGAAGTAAATTAGATTAGGATATGGAACTAATGTGAAATTGTGACTTATGTGGTTTGTAATGAAGAAGTGAACAGAACAGGGCCTCTTGTGGAGTATGAACGAAGAACTGCAGCTGGTGAACTCGTCGATGGTGATGCCTGCCAGGTATGAATTTCTCTTTAGCCTCTCATTTGTTATTTATTTTGTTCCAGAGGATAAGAATTACCAAATAAATAAATAAATAAGAAGGGTCTTATGGTTGATGCGATTTTAAATCTTGTGCTAACTGACCAGTCATTAATCAAAATCAATACAATTTGAATCCAGCTTCACATTCATGAAACTGTATACACCTGCTAAATGTTTGAATGGGAATTTCATGTGATTTGGTTTATGACTATATGGAAATCATCTGTTTCTATTTATTAAATGGTGTTCTGCTGGTGTGGTGTTAAGCAGTTTTGAGGTATGGCATTGTGAAGTTATGCTGATTGCTGACTGTGATTATTGCAGGTAGGAACTTTAAAAGAACTTCAAAGGCTTTATGATGAGATTTTTGAGTCAGCTGATGCCTGTGGGTTGGATCGATATGCAGTTCCTGAGAAAATTGTTAGGTAAATGTTCTGTTTTATTGCTCCCATGTTTTGACCCTGCTTTTCTAATTTTGTTTATATGCGGATAGATTGCATTCTTGCTGTTCATCTTAATTAAATTTAGTTTCACCATGTTCTTGTTGATTTGTTTCATTTATCAACAGTTGGTCATTATTTTGTTTTTCTTCAGGAATCGGTGGTTTTGGTCTCGTTTAATGCCACAGTCTTCATACGCCCCTGTCAAGGGACTATATCTTTATGGAGGAGTAGGCACTGGGAAAACTATGTTGATGGACCTCTTCTTTGATCAATTGTAAGTCTCACTAGCTTATGATTCTGTCAATCAGAAAAATGGAGGCAAAATCTGACTTAAATTATGGGTATATTGTTCAAATAATATATGATATCTGTATGTATAAACTTGTGCTATTCACCCAAAAAAAGCCTGTGATATTCTTACTCATCATTGCTAGCCATGCCAACTGCTCCTAGTTGATTATTTCTCTCCTCATGTTGTATTCCCCTTTTTCAGGCCTTGCAATTGGAGGAAGAAAAGGATCCATTTTCATGACTTCATGTTGAATGTCCACAGTTGCTTGCAGGTGAGAATCTGTGTCATTGTCCATTTCTCCTAGTTGAAAAAGTTAATCACCCAGTTTGAAAACATCTCACATTGCAGACAAGGCCTAGTACAGGGTATCGTTATTTAGCTGTTTTTATTCAACAACTTTAGTTTTGGTCAGCATTCTTATCTTTATTAATAGAAATAAGAATCTGTATGATGTTTTCAACCAAGGAGTTATTGATATGGTCGGTGGCAATTCTCTGGATGGACATATTTGTCAGGTTAAAAGCTAGAAATGTTATGTTTTAGTTAAAACCGACATCCCAGTTGGCCCCTTTGTTTATGCGTATTTATTTATTTATTTATGCTTTCATGTGTGTATGTGTATGTACATATGTACTTGTTTAGATATTGGATTCTCTCCTTGTCAAGCTAACACTTGTACGTGGAACTTTTTTTTGACAAAATCTCATTCTGTCCTTTATGATAATTTGCATTGCACTTAGTGATAAACAGATGTTTATGTGAGTTTATAACAACGATTAACTCTTGCAGAGGCACAAGGGTGTGACAGATCCACTTGAAGTTGTAGCAGGAGAGATATCTGATGAGGCAATTTTACTCTGTCTAGATGAATTTATGGTACAGCATTTATTGTACCATTAATTTTCTGCACAAAAGGGGAACAAGAATTATTGAATTATCATTTATTATTCTGATTTAACATTCTACATCAATTGCTTTATATTTCTGCATCCAAATTTTGATTTCCATATTTGTGGTCTTTTGCAGGTGACTGATGTTGCAGATGCATTGATACTGAACCGTCTTTTTAGATATTTGTTCAGCAATGGCATCGTAAGTAAACATATCTTGTTGTAGTCATTTTTGGTTGGCACTCATTTTCAGTTGAAAATTTACAAGAAAATTGATTGCATGGGCTCTAATGGGAGGAAAGTGTAGATACTTGTTGCAACTTCAAATCGTGCTCCACACAATCTATATGAAGGTGGATTGCAGAGGGATCTTTTTCTACCCTTCATTGCGACTTTGAAGGTATGGGTGGAGACATATTCTTAATGTAGTGAATTGGGGCGTTGGGGGTGGTTTGCTGGGTGATGGGTGAAGTTTTGTCAGCCCTATAGAATTAGTTTGGAATTTATTAAAAACCGGGAGCTTATGTTTCTGTAGGAAAGATGTGTTGTTCATGAAATTGGTTCAGCAGTAGACTATCGGAAACTGACCTCGGTATGATATAAATCCTCCCTGTGCAGATTCACAGAAATTTCATTTCTGCAATTCTAGCTTCAAATTATCATTTTCTAATTTCCAATGTGCAGGAGGAGCAAGGTTTCTACTTCATTGGCAAAGATTTGTCCAGCCTCCTCAAAGAAAAATTTCAGCATTTGATCAGTGAATATATTGCTAGTCCACAAGTGGTTGAAGTAGTTATGGGTAGGACACTGCAGGTTTGTGCTACACTACTAATATGTATTCAATGTAGGGTCGCATTACTTGATTGATTGATTGATTAATTTAAGCATTTCCTTTTCTTTCTTGTGAGCAGGTTCCACTTGGTGCTAATGGATGTGCTTATTTCTCATTTGAGGAACTTTGTGAAAAGCCTCTTGGGGCTGCAGACTACTTAGGATTGTTCAGTAAGTGATATTTAAGCAACGTTGACGTCTACAGTGTTTTTCTTGTTTTGCATCTCAACTAATTACTACAAGGATATCTTGAATATGCGTTTGGCACTTTAGATTAGAAAAATAATTTATAGTTGTTTCTACATTATCTAACATTCAGAACCAATAACTGGACTTCAAAAAGTGTGATTTGTTACCTTAACTGTATTTCCTGCATAAACTCAAGAAATTAGTTATCATTTTACTTTAAAAGCAGGTCTCTGTTACGCATTTGACACACTACCATTTTGTCATATGAAGGTTACCTTGGTTGTACCAGCCTCAATATGGATTTTTTCATGTTAGTTCTTTTGGTGGAAAATGTATTATTTTGGTTAAAATATTCGTTTCTGGATAGATCCTTTGATGAAAATCTTCAGACATTATGTTTTGATTATATTTCTTATACTATCTTCTTCTTGCAGAGAACTTTCATACCCTAGCTTTGGAAGGTGTTCCAAAATTTGGACTCCACAACAGGACAGCAGCATATCGGTTTGTCACTTTAGTTGATGTATGCTCCATTTATTCTTGTAGCTTTGACTGTTTTCGGATCTCATAAGACTAAATTGATCTTTCCTTTCGTAGACATGAAAAAGTGCTAATCTCATTTATTTCTTTGTTTGCCTAGGATATGTATTGTTTTGGTCACATATCTCAATTTTTTTGGGATTAGCAGTTTCTTTTTATTTTTATTTTTTAAGTTGGTATCAAGCTGTTGCGTGAGGACAAGTATTCTATGTACAGGAATGGTTCTGTTTATCGTGAATGAATTGCTACCTAGCAATCTTGTTGGGAGTATAACATTTTAATGATGAATGAAGTATATGATAGATCCATTAGCCTTTAATCTTGATTCTTCAATTTTATAAAGCATATGTTTTAGAGATGTGAGAACCGTTTGCACCTATCATGATCTCATATTTGGATGCTGAGTTCTTTTGTTGTTGTGGTGAAACCTATTTCAGTTTCCCTTGAATTATCATTTTCTTTGTTGCAGGTAATGTATGAGAACAGGTCCAGACTGTTGTGTACTGCAGAGGGCAGCCCACAAGAACTTTTTGAAAATATTGTGACAGTTTCAGATGCCCGGCAAATGGCCCCTCGAACCTCCTCGAGGTCAAGAAGAAATGATGATTCTGACCTTTGTGTGGATAATGAATTGGGATTTGCAAAGGAACGCACCATTAGTAGGTATAAAAGCTACCCTTGACATAGAAACTTTTTTGATATCTTACTGAACTCTTTCTTTGTACCGATTTCATTAGTTTATTGATGCACATACCATCACATTGTCCTAGCAATTATCTTTATGTAAATATGTTTGTGCATTCATTTAGGTTAGTGGTGAAATGCTTATAATAGTTCTTCACGATGGCTTTTGGCATAATTCATTACCGGTATTATTTTTTATGACTTTCTTCTTTTGAGTTCTGTCAAATTTTATCTGGTGAGAATTAGTTCAGGTTTAGGAGCCTGTTTATGACTCGACTCGTAGTGGAATCTGAGGTGAAATTAAGATGGTTTATGGCTTTCAATGTTGATTTGCTCGTTAGGCTTGTCTGTCTCTTTACAGTAGTTGGTTTCTGTCAGTCAAATTAGTACCTTAGTTTTGCTCTTGTATGTGTACAAGTTGTATCTGTTTCCTAAAAGTAGAAACAGTCACAGCTTGGAATTCTTCTTGGGGTGTGGTTTTTACCTTTGCTCAAATACTGACTGACTCCGTAAAAACTAAATAACACAGACTAACAGAAATGAACAGCAAAGAATACCTTGAACAGCATGCGGAGGAGGAGAGGCAGCTTTCTCAAGAACTTGCCAACGCAGATGCCGTACAAGCTTAAAGCATAAAAATATGTAGAATGAATGATATACATGTATTTCAACAATGAACAGTTTTGGTCACCATTGATCAGACCACTTCTTTGGATATGATATTTGTCTGCATTATTTGCTGAACTTTAGAGCCGTCATGCAACTAAATGCGTACATATAAAAACTATGCCGCTTGAATACGGCGAGGTGGCCATATCCGGTTTGTTTGGGGCCTCTGCAAATGTAACAACAATATTCCGTACATAGTATATAATGAACATGCATGCACTGTACGTTTACATGTACATCTACGTTATAGGCGTTTAAAAACCATGCATGCCTACTGCAGTACTACCTTTTTCCAATTTCATAATGTTTTTGTTTTCACCTCATGCATTAATTCTCCACTCATTAATTATATGGTTTCGTTGTTTCTGCTAAATTAAATTTACGGGCAATTTCAACCCCAAGCTTAACCATTTTATTAGGACGTGGATTCCAATAACGTTAGGTTTAATCCCCAGCATTTATAAATATTTTCCAATTTTTTAATCTTATCCGTTTACGCACCAACAAAATTATGAGAAATTTGAAAATTAAATGGGGATCGTTCTGGATGAATCAATAACTTCTTTTATTACATATTACTCTCTCATTACCTAACTGTTTTTAAACCAAAAAAAAAAAAAATTATGGGCAAACTCTGCGATTACAGGATGGGAGCTTGCACTTTTTATTGCACCAAGCTCCAATGGAGCTGCTGTTGCTCAAAATAAATTGGTTAGTTCTTATATAGAGTATTTCTTTAAAATAACCTTGTCCAAATTTCATTTAGTGTTTGCCATTCTGCTCTCTTTTCATCTTGGTGACTATAAGAAATTAAGATTTTGGTTTTCCTCCGTTCAGTGTTCAATTAACTTAAAAAGTGTATGATATCCCGGGATACAGCTAGCTTTGGATTGTCATTGATATATCTTTAAATGCAAATTGGAGAATTGGAAGGTGTAACACTAGTAGTGAGAACAACAAATCAGGAAGGGGCATACAACTTCGGTCAACCTTTTGAGGCTCATTACAACCAGGATCCCTTTCATGGAAGCAGTAATGTCATACCCCCAACTGATGCGCAAATGACAGCCATGGCTCAACAGCAAACTCACATCATGCAGCAGCAACAGCAGCCTCCCATGGCCATGGATGGCTACAATACCGAACCCTTCTGGGAATCCCTTTGTTGAGCAGAGCATGCTATCTCATTCACCTGAAACCTCTTCTTGCTTAATTTTAGGGATCCTGAAAATAATGACGTTTCTGTTCAAGAGTACATTGGCTTTGAAACATTGTGGAGGTATGCCAGGATTGTTTGGAAGATTCATGCTTGTACACCCCCAACTTGACCAACAGAGAAAACAAAAGATTTTATTTCTAATGGTTATTCTTTTGTAACCCCCACAAGCTGCCTTCCACAGGCTTTAGTCTAGATAGTTGTAGAAGCTGAGTGCTTAACAGATTTTATCCTCCTATTGAGAGCATCGAGTGATGCCAAGAGCCCAAACAGTAAAATAAATAAATAATTGAGTTGATTGCACATTTAAATTTGAAAAATACATAAATTTTGGTATTTAAAAAATAAAATATATAATTTTACACCCTAAACTTAAAATTATATATCACATTAACTCAACTCCACCTAATCATATCAACTTATACATATAAAGTTTGATAAATATGACTATATCGATCAATATTTAATACTTTTATTAATAAATGACATAACTATAATAAAATTATATTAATTAAATGCCAGAAATATTCGAATTTGGATTAAAGTAATTTGATCTTTTAAGAGTTTTTTAACTCAATTTGTTTATATGCCCACCCCTGAGATGTAACATTCAACAAGATTAGAGTTTGAACCCTCACTTCTACAATTCTTTCTCTTATTCTCAGTATGCAATTTTCTATGTATCAAAAAATAATAACAATAAGAGATATATTTTCTCAAAATTTAAGTATAAATAATGTAATTAATTCATAAATAATTGGAGGGCAAAAGAACTAAAATTGGGTTTTCCTTTCAATTAATTGGAATATGTATATGAGGCGGCCTGTCCAATAAAGAAACTCAACTTGAAAAGCAAGCCAGATAAATGTAATATGTAATTTCTAACACAAGCAAGAAACGTTCAGACAGTTGGTTTACACATCAAAATAAGCGAGGAACATTTAGACCGACCTCTCAATGCAACTCTTGCATCAAGTAAGCAAAAATGTATTGTTTTCCCTAACTAGGAAGTGCTCCACTTTTACTTGCAAAACAATATCCTGCTCCAGAATAGAAAACAACTTCCCAAGCCTGTATCTTTTAATTGTTGCCTTGCCTTCATTTTTTTTTTCAATGCATTTACCAACAAAGAAAAAATTGCTAGTGACTAGTGGCCATACTAACGTTGGAATGATATAGAATATGAGCCAGTGTTTGGATCTTTGACAGCTTTGAAGTTGTCGACACTCATCCCAAATCGACCCAGAACAGAGTTGCCCAATTCTTTTAGCTTTCCTGCTCAGGGGACGTATATTTATTTATATATGGTTAGTGATGCATAAATGAAGCATGCAAAAGGATAAAAGAGTACTAAAATAGCTTCAACAATTTTACCAACGATCACTAGTTCAACATTCATAATTATACCATCAATATACAGCTTCATCAAATAAAATTTAAGCTCAATATCACCCCATTTCTATGATACAAACATTAAACATTGAAATAACAAAAATAAGTTGCAAGAAAATATCAAGTTCTCTTCGGCAGGAAACAATGCTCAGAAAAAATATCAGTGACCAGAATCAAATGCCAAACTGCTTCCATTTTCCATTTGATTTCAAAGCCTAGAATGAAATGCGAGATCCGAATGATATTCAATGGATGGTATGCAACAAATTCAGATTGCACACAGCTAAAGTGAATCATTTGACATGGGCACTTCAAGTCTAGTCTTCAATTAGAGATGGAAACCAATAACCAATAAATAAGATGCTTATTGCCATTTGCATTTAGTAACAAAAAATAAAATGATCTAAATTTGCTTAAGTAGTGCTTGGAAAAATGAAGTCAATATGGTATACTAAATTTGGTTTATTAGATACATCAAGCTAAAGAAGTAACCAATAAATATAGGCAATAAGATTCAAATACAAAGGTATTTGGTATGTGATGAATGGGAATGTGAGCTTGAAAACCTGATTCTCATCTAAAAATTTCAAATGCACCTTTGAATACCACATACTAAATACAAAGGAATTTGACTCTAATTATTTTTGCACACATTAGGTACATCCATTAGTATATTAACTCAATGTATGAAATCTGAAAACACCCCTTAAAACTCACACTTTTAACGCAACCTTGAATAATGTAATCATAAGAGATTTAGTAATATGCCTGAGTCTCCCCCCTTCCTTTTCTCTTCGTAATATTTATTCAGGATATAATAATGTAGAGCAGTAAAGCATCCATCACATAGTCAAGGCAATATGAAGATTATGATCCACTATGTAAATGTCAATAAAAATAATTTACCTCGTTCAAGGAATGCAATACATGAGGCTGATCTTTGAGTTGAAAACAAAAAATGAAGCAAATAAAATGTAGAATTCAGGCTTACCAATCATCTCCTCTTTCATCTTTTCTCGTTTTTCTGCAGCCAGTGGTTCCAAGCGTCGAATGGCCTTCCTAGCCTGCTCATTAGAAGGATCCAATTCCAATATCTTTGTCATATCTGCAAATTTTATTGTACTTTTTTTCAGAAAAAAAGTTACAAACATATATAATGTTGACACATAAATCAAATCATCAAGATAGATCAATGGATAAGTTTTCAGGAACCGCAAAACAAAAAATTTTTCTGACTTTAGAATAATAAAAGAAAGAAACAATCAAATCAAATCGAACTCACCAGCGATAGCCTCTTCAAAGTGTTGAAGCTTTTCATGAGCTTCTCCTCGTCTAACAAGAGCCTTTACATAGGAAGGATTAAGTTCCAATGCTTTCGTACATTCCTTGATGGTTTCCTCATACTTCCCCTGAAAATGTACACTTTTTAACAATATCTATTATAAAAAAAAAGTTCAAAGAAAAACGATTATTCAACTTTAAGTAGAAAAAAAAAAAATACCAGCTTCAAAAAGCAAACACCGCGATTCGAATGACAAATGGAACGAATTTCAACGGAAGTAGGCATCTCCGCCGTAACTTGCAAAGCAATCTCATATTGTAGCAATGCCTCCTCGTAGTGGCCGTTTCCAAACAATTTATTTCCTTCCATTTTTGCATCATTTGCTTGTGCCAAAGCTTTCTAGAAACAGATTTTTTTAAAAATAAACAAAAGATAGCTATTATATTTCATTTTAATGATCAGTTAAGAAAAAAATAAAATAAAATAAAAGGGAAAGAAGAGAACCTCTTCCAATTCGTCGTCGTTCAAGGCATCTTGATAAGAATCGGGACCTTTCTGTTCGGATGATTGTTGATCGTGGGCGTGGTCTTCTTCTTCGTTGTCACTGACGTCACGCTCGCTCGCTGTTTCAAATCCATCGGAAGCAGCATCTCCTCGACTCACATTTGATGATGCGGCGTCGACCGTATCCGAAGTCGTCTCGGATGATGACGGAATCGCTTTCGTGGCTTGTTGTTGTTGTTGTTCATCGTGTTGAGGTTCAATCAGCACCATTTTTGGGGTTAGGATCAAAAAGTAAAAAATAGCCTTACTCTTCAAGCAAACAAACTGATTTTTGCCAAGCCGAAGAAGAAATGAGATCAATAGCTTTAGACAAGCTAAAAGAAAAAATAATAATCAGCTTCCAGAAAGCTCTCAAAACGGCATCGTTTTTCTTGAATGTTAATAATAATTATATAAACAAATTATATTAGAATAGAACTGGGCTTTCCTTAGATTGGGCTTTCGAATCAGAAAAGAACTGCTAAAATGTTTTGGATTGGGCTTTTACATAGTGATCAAACTAATCGGAAGACTGCTGCTAAAGTACTAAACGAAACATCCTAATTCTTAAGTTACTAACAATTATTTTATTCAATCGATTAAAATTTATTTTTTTTAATAAAAAATTTTAAATTTAAATTTTATTGATGATCATTTATTAAGATTATTTCAAATGCATAATTACAATCATATATTTTAAATTATCAAATACGATATATCTTATTCTAAATATAATTTTAAATTTTTAATTTAACGATGGAATTCAATCTCCAATATAATTAAAAATATTTCTAAGAGTCCATTCGGACGCCCTACCATACTAAATCCCTTAAACGACATTAAAATCCAGCCTCCTTAATTGTTTTAAATACTAGAATGGACTTCATTTCGAAATTTTTTAATGTATAAAAATAATTTTAAATTAAATAATATTATAAATAATATTAATGAATAAAAAAATATTATAAAGAATAGTTTTTTTCAATAATAATAAAAAGATTATATTTATTAAAAAAAACAAATTGATTAATTTTGCAATAATTTTTATTATTTCTCATTTGTGATCATAAAAATTAAGAATTTTTTTTATAAATTATTATTTACAAAATACAATTTGTATTTTGGAATACATGAAATTTTTTATAATAATTTTTGCATTTGATTTTTTCTCGTTACCAAAATGATTATAAATATAAAACATAAAAATTTTAATTATTGAAATCAAACTAAATTTGGGGCGTGATAATGGAATCTATTGTTGTCAAATAGTTTTAAAAAAAATAACACGTAGATAACCTTTTTGGATCAAGCCAATTTTGAGGTAGCTTTGTAATAGTGAAACCAATTATTTTAAAATTGATTTATCAAAAGATTCATATTTGATCTTTTTATGTAAAAACAAAACTATTTTATAAAAACTATATGATTAAGTTATAAATGAAAGTAATCATTAACTTATAATATGATTTATATTAGGTTGTATTTATCAAATGAAGTTACTGAAAATAAATTTTAAAATTGTTTATATTAAATTATATAATTATATTTATCATATAAAAGTATTGAAGTAAAATTTAAAATTATTTATAATATTATATAATTTGATACTCTTTTTATTTTAAATTGAATATTCACATCTAACTTTGAGACGGAGACTGAGAAAATTTGAATTTAGTTATTTTTTATTGTTTCTTTACTTTTTTATAATATTGATAAACAATAGATTTAAATGCTAAAAAGTAAAAAAAATAATATGAAAATTTTAAAAATTTAGAATTGTATGAGTTAAAGGAAATAAAAACAATTTTGAGACAAACCAAATTAAAGAAATGTGGAGATTTAATTTGAGAAAAAATTAATATGTTTTTATTTTGTTGATTAATATATTTTATCTGTTAATTTTTTATTTGAAAGTTAGCTAACTATTATTAATCAATTATATCTTTTTTATTTTTTTTCTTTATCACTTCTAAGTATTCAAACTTTTTTCCCCAACAAATCAATTTTTAACATTTTATTTGAAAATTATAAAAAATTATAAATTTATGAAAAATATTTTAAAAAGAAGAAAAAAAATAAATTAATTTAAATAATAAAAAGGTTTTTTTACCAATAAAGAAAAAAAAAAAAACACATGTAACACTTGCATGAGCAAAGTGACCCATATAATTAAAGAAAATCTGATCATAACATG